>JBAIZL010000393.1:7775000-8057500 GCA_036971475.1 Prosapia bicincta
CTTGGGTGAAAGGATCAATATAAGAATGTGGAAGGATGGGTAAATGTATTGAGGTGGGAGTGATTGTAACTGTAGTGACGTGGGAGGGTTGATAACAGTCTTGGGTGAAAGGATCAATATAAGAATGTGGAAGGATGGGTAAATGTATTGACGTGGGAGTGATTGTAACTGTAGTGACGTGGGAGGGTTGATAATAGTCTTGGGTGAAAGGATCAATATAAGAATGTGGAAGGATGGGTAAATGTTTTGAGGTGGAAGTGATTGTAACTGTAGTGACGTGGGAGGGTTGATAACAGTCTTGGGTGAAAGGATCAATATAAGAATGTGGGAGGATGGGTAAATGTATTGACGTGGGAGTGATTGTAACTGTAGTGACGTGGGAGGGTTGATAACAGTCTTGGGTGAAAGGATCAATATAAGAATGTGGAAGGATGGGTAAATGTATTGACGTGGGAGTGATTGTAACTGTAGTGACGTGGGAGGGTTGATAACAGTCTTGGGTGAAAGGATCAATATAAGAATGTGGGAGGATGGGTAAATGTATTGACGTGGGAGTGATTGTAACTGTAGTGACGTGGGAGGGTTGATAACAGTCTTGGGTGAAAGGATCAATATAAGAATGTGGAAGGATGGGTAAATGTATTGACGTGGGAGTGATTGTAACTGTAGTGACGTGGGAGGGTTGATAACAGTCTTGGGTGAAAGGATCAATATAAGAATGTGGAAGGATGGGTAAATGTATTGACGTGGGAGTGATTGTAACTGTAGTGACGTGGGAGGGTTGATAACAGTCTTGGGTGAAAGGATCAATATAAGAATGTGGAAGGATGGGTAAATGTATTGACGTGGGAGTGATTGTAACTGTAGTGACGTGGGAGGGTTGATAACAGTCTTGGGTGAAAGGATCAATATAAGAATGTGGAAGGATGGGTAAATGTATTGGCGTGGGAGTGATTGTAACTGTAGTGACGTGGGAGGGTTGATAACAGTCTTGGGTGAAAGGATCAATATAAGAATGTGGAAGGATGGGTAAATGTATTGGCGTGGGAGTGATTGTAACTGTAGTGACGTGGGAGGGTTGATAAGAGTCTTGGGTGAAAGGATCAATATAAGAATGTGGGAGGATGGGTAAATGTATTGACGTGGGAGTGATTGTAACTGTAGTGACGTGGGAGGGTTGATAACAGTCTTGGGTGAAAGGATCAATATAAGAATGTGGAAGGATGGGTAAATGTATTGAGGTGGGAGTGATTGTAACTGTAGTGACGTGGGAGGGTTGATAACAGTCTTGGGTGAAAGGATCAATATAAGAATGTGGAAGGATGGGTAAATGTATTGACGTGGGAGTGATTGTAACTGTAGTGACGTGGGAGGGTTGATAACAGTCTTGGGTGAAAGGATAAATATAAGAATGTGGAAGGATGGGTAAATGTATTGAGGTGGGAGTGATTGTAACTGTAGTGACGTGGGAGGGTTGATAACAGTCTTGGGTGAAAGGATCAATATAAGAATGTGGAAGGATGGGTAAATGTTTTGAGGTGGGAGTGATTGTAACTGTAGTGACGTGGGAGGGTTGATAACAGTCTTGGGTGAAAGGATCAATATAAGAATGTGGGAGGATGGGTAAATGTATTGACGTGGGAGTGATTGTAACTGTAGTGACGTGGGAGGGTTGATAACAGTCTTGGGTGAAAGGATCAATATAAGAATGTGGAAGGATGGGTAAATGTATTGACGTGGGAGTGATTGTAACTGTAGTGACGTGGGAGGGTTGATAACAGTCTTGGGTGAAAGGATCAATATAAGAATGTGGAAGGATGGGTAAATGTTTTGAGGTGGGAGTGATTGTAACTGTAGTGACGTGGGAGGGTTGATAACAGTCTTGGGTGAAAGGATCAATATAAGAATGTGGTAGGATGGGTAAATGTATTGAGGTGGGAGTGATTGTAACTGTAGTGACGTGGGAGGGTTGATAACAGTCTTGGGTGAAAGGATCAATATAAGAATGTGGGAGGATGGGTAAATGTATTGAGGTGGGAGTGATTGTAACTGTAGTGACGTGGGAGGATTGATAACAGTCTTGGGTGACAGGATCGATATAAGAATGTGGAAGGATGGGTAAATGTATTGAGGTGGGAGTTATTGTAACTGTAGTGACGTGGGAGGGTTGATAACAGTCTTGGGTTAAAGGAATAATATAAGAATGTGGAAGGATGGGTAAATGTATTGAGGTGGGAGTGATTATAACTGTAGTGACGTGGGAGGGTTGATAACAGTCTTGGGTTAAAGGATTAATATAAGAATGTGGAAGGATGGGTAAATGTATTGAGGTGGGAGTGATTGTAACTGTAGTGACGTGGGAGGGTTGATAACAGTCTTGGGTTAAAGGATTAATATAAGAATGTGGAAGGATGGGTAAATGTATTGAGGTGGGAGTGATTATAACTGTAGTGACGTGGGAGGGTTGATAACAGTCTTGGGTGAAAGGATCAATATAAGAATGTGGGAGGATGGGTAAATGTATTGAGGTGGGAGTGATTGTAACTGTAGTGACGTGGGAGGATTGATAACAGTCTTGGGTGACAGGATCGATATAAGAATGTGGAAGGATGGGTAAATGTATTGAGGTGGGAGTTATTGTAACTGTAGTGACGTGGGAGGGTTGATAACAGTCTTGGGTTAAAGGAATAATATAAGAATGTGGAAGGATGGGTAAATGTATTGAGGTGGGAGTGATTATAACTGTAGTGACGTGGGAGGGTTGATAACAGTCTTGGGTTAAAGGATTAATATAAGAATGTGGAAGGATGGGTAAATGTATTGAGGTGGGAGTGATTGTAACTGTAGTGACGTGGGAGGGTTGATAACAGTCTTGGGTTAAAGGATTAATATAAGAATGTGGAAGGATGGGTAAATGTATTGAGGTGGGAGTGATTATAACTGTAGTGACGTGGGAGGGTTGATAACAGTCTTGGGTTAAAGGATTAATATAAGAATGTGGAAGGATGGGTAAATGTATTGAGGTGGGAGTGATTGTAACTGTAGTGACGTGGGAGGGTTGATAACAGTCTTGGGTTAAAGGATTAATATAAGAATGTGGAAGGATGGGTAAATGTATTGAGGTGGGAGTGATTGTAACTGTAGTGACGGGGGGGGGGGTTTGATAACAGTCTTCCGGTGAAAGGATTAATATAAGAATGTGGGAGGATGGGTAAATGTATTGACGTGGGAGTGATTGTAACTGGAGTGACGTGGGAGGATTGATAACAGTCTTGGGTGACAGGATCGATATAAGAATGTGGAAGGATGGGTAAATGTATTGACGTGGGAGTGATTGTAACTGTAGTGACGTGGGAGGGTTGATAACAGTCTTGGGTGAAAGGATCAATATAAGAATGTGGAAGGATGGGTAAATGTTTTGAGGTGGGAGTGATTGTAACTGTAGTGACGTGGGAGGGTTGATAACAGTCTTGGGTGAAAGGATCGATATAAGAATGTGGGAGGATGGGTAAATGTATTGAGGTGGGAGTGATTGTAACTGTAGTGACGTGGGAGGATTGATAACAGTCTTGGGTGACAGGATCGATATAAGAATGTGGAAGGATGGGTAAATGTATTGAGGTGGGAGTGATTGTAACTGTAGTGACGTGGGAGGGTTGATACCAGTCTTGGGTGAAAGGATCAATATAAGAATGTGGAAGGATGGGTAAATGTATTGACGTGGGAGTGATTGTAACTGTAGTGACGTGGGAGGATTGATAACAGTCTTGGGTGACAGGATCGATATAAGAATGTGGAAGGATGGGTAAATGTATTGAGGTGGGAGTGATTGTAACTGTAGTGACGTGGGAGGGTTGATAAAAGTCTTGGGTGAAAGGATCAATATAAGAATGTGGGAGGATGGGTAAATGTATTGACGTGGGAGTGATTGTAACTGTAGTGACGTGGGAGGGTTGATAACAGTCTTGGGTGAAAGGATCAATATAAGAATGTGGGAGGATGGGTAAATGTATTGACGTGGGAGTGATTGTAACTGTAGTGACGTGGGAGGGTTGATAACAGTCTTGGGTGAAAGGATCAATATAAGAATGTGGAAGGATGGGTAAATGTATTGACGTGGGAGTGATTGTAACTGTAGTGACGTGGGAGGGTTGATAACAGTCTTGGGTGAAAGGATCAATATAAGAATGTGGGAGGATGGGTAAATGTATTGAGGTGGGAATGATTGTAACTGTAGTGACGTGGGAGGGTTGATAACAGTCTTGGGTGAAAGGATCAATATAAGAATGTGGGAGGATGGGTAAATGTATTGAGGTGGGAGTGATTGTAACTGTAGTGACGTGGGAGGATTGATAACAGTCTTGGGTGACAGGATCGATATAAGAATGTGGAAGGATGGGTAAATGTATTGAGGTGGGAGTGATTGTAACTGTAGTGACGTGGGAGGGTTGATAACAGTCTTGGGTTAAAGGAATAATATAAGAATGTGGAAGGATGGGTAAATGTATTGAGGTGGGAGTGATTATAACTGTAGTGACGTGGGAGGGTTGATAACAGTCTTGGGTTAAAGGATTAATATAAGAATGTGGAAGGATGGGTAAATGTATTGAGGTGGGAGTGATTGTAACTGTAGTGACGTGGGAGGGTTGATAACAGTCTTGGGTTAAAGGATTAATATAAGAATGTGGAAGGATGGGTAAATGTATTGAGGTGGGAGTGATTGTAACTGTAGTGACGTGGGAGGGTTGATAACAGTCTTGGGTTAAAGGATTAATATAAGAATGTGGAAGGATGGGTAAATGTATTGAGGTGGGAGTGATTGTAACTGTAGTGACGTGGGAGGGTTGATAACAGTCTTGGGTTAAAGGATTAATATAAGAATGTGGAAGGATGGGTAAATGTATTGAGGTGGGAGTGATTGTAACTGTAGTGACGGGGGGGGGTTGATAACAGTCTTCCTTTGAAAGGATTAATATAAGAATGTGGGAGGATGGGTAAATGTATTGACGTGGGAGTGATTGTAACTGGAGTGACGTGGGAGGATTGATAACAGTCTTGGGTGACAGGATCGATATAAGAATGTGGAGGGATGGGTAAATGTATTGACGTGGGAGTGATTGTAACTGTAGTGACGTGGGAGGGTTGATAACAGTCTTGGGTGAAAGGATCAATATAAGAATGTGGAAGGATGGGTAAATGTTTTGAGGTGGGAGTGATTGTAACTGTAGTGACGTGGGAGGGTTGATAACAGTCTTGGGTGAAAGGATCGATATAAGAATGTGGGAGGATGGGTAAATGTATTGAGGTGGGAGTGATTGTAACTGTAGTGACGTGGGAGGATTGATAACAGTCTTGGGTGACAGGATCGATATAAGAATGTGGAAGGATGGGTAAATGTATTGAGGTGGGAGTGATTGTAACTGTAGTGACGTGGGAGGGTTGATACCAGTCTTGGGTGAAAGGATCAATATAAGAATGTGGAAGGATGGGTAAATGTATTGACGTGGGAGTGATTGTAACTGTAGTGACGTGGGAGGATTGATAACAGTCTTGGGTGACAGGATCGATATAAGAATGTGGAAGGATGGGTAAATGTATTGAGGTGGGAGTGATTGTAACTGTAGTGACGTGGGAGGGTTGATAAAAGTCTTGGGTGAAAGGATCAATATAAGAATGTGGGAGGATGGGTAAATGTATTGGCATGGGAGTGATTGTAACTGTAGTGACGTGGGAGGGTTGATACCAGTCTTGGGTGAAAAGGTAAATATAGGTATGTGGGGCGATAGGTAAATGTATTGAAGTGGGAGTAATTGTAACTGTAGTGACGTGGGAGGATTGATAACAGTCTTGGGTGACAGGATCAATATAAGAATGTGGGAGGATGGGTAAATGTATTGAAGTGGGAGAGATGATAATTGTAGTGACGTAGGAGGGTTGATAACAGTCGATGAATGGAAGGATTAATATAAGAGCGTATGCGGAAAGGTTCATTTAGTGATGTGAGAAAGATGGTAATTGCAGTGTTGAGGCTGAGCTGATACCAGTTGTGGATTAGAGGGTAAATATAAGTCAAGATTTTATTTAGTGACTTGGGGGTCATGGTAATTTCAGTGACTTAATAACAGTCGAGGGTGGAAGGAATAATATTAGAATATGGAAAGAAGTGGTAATCTAGTGACGTGGGAGGCATGGTAATTGTAGTGATGTGGGAGGGTTGATAAAAGTCGATGGTGGAAGGTTTATTTTAGAAACGAGAGGGAACAGTACATTTAGTGATTTGGGATGGATGGTAATTGCAGTGTTGAGGGAGAGTTGAAAACAGTCGTTGGTTGAAGGGTTTTTATGGACATTCAGGAGGAAGAGCTCATTTAGTGACGTGGGAGGGATGGTAACTGTAGTGACTTGTAAGTGTTGATAATAGTCGTGGGTGGAAGGATTAATATAAGAATGTAGGAAGAAGTGATCATTTAGTGACGTGGGAGGCAAGGTAATTTTATTGACGTGGGTGAGTGGAAGGATTAATATAGAAATGTGGGAGAAATAGTTCATTTAGTGTCGTGAGAGAGATGGTAATTGTAGTGACGTGGGTGGGTTGATAACAGTCGTAAGTGGAAGGATTAATATAGGAATGTGGGAGGAATTGTTAATTTAGTGACGTGGGAGGGATGGTAACTGTGGGGACGTGGAAGGGTTGATAATAGTCGAGGGTGGAAGGATTAATATAAGAATGTGGGAGGAATGGTTCATTTAGTGACGTGAGAGATATGGTAAGTGTAGTGATGTGGGACGGTTGATAACAGTAGTGGGTAGAAAAATTATTATAGAAATGTGGGTGGAACGGTAGATTTAGTGACGTGTGAAGGATGGCAATTTGTAATGACGTGGGTAGGTAGATATACAATCTCGGGTGGAACGATCAGTATATTAAGGTGGAAGGAAATGTTCATTTAGTGACGTGTGAGGGATGATTACAATCGTGAGTAAAAGGATTAATATAAGAAAGTAGGAGGAAGGGTTCATTTAGTGACGTGGTTGGGTTGGTATTTGTAGTAACGTGGGAGGGATTGATAACAGTCGAAGGGGAAGGATGAATGTAGGAATGTGGGACGACGTATTTATTTAGTGGCGTGGGAGGGATGGTGACTGTAGTAACACGGGAGGGTTGATAATAGTCGTGGGTGGAAGGATGAAGATAGGTATGTTTGAGAAAGGTTTTATTTCGTAACGTTAGAGGGATGGTAATTGTAGTGACCGAGAGGGTTGATAACAGTTATGGGGAAAAGGAGTAATATATGATTGAGGGATAGTGGGTAAGTGTAGGGATGTGGGAGGATGGGTAAGTGTATGGATGAGGGATGATGGGCAAGTGTATGGAAGTGGGAGGATACGGGCTAATTTGAAAATTATGAAATAAAAAACTTGAATAAAATCTCAAATGTAGAGAAACTTGTAAAAGAAATATTTAAGCTGACATTCAAGTTCTGGAGGGGAAGTAAACAGGAAATTATAGTAGGGGGTAGAAGGGAGGTTTAATATAAGTGTACACTAGTTTGATGAAAAGCAGTGAAACAGAAACATGCATCGAATCGGCGGATTGACTGATAAAACACTTGTAAGCACCTAAATATCCGAACACTGTCTTGTTGATACAATTTTCCATTGACGGACTTGTAAATAGTTTATCATGGAGTAGTTGCGAAGACGGGCGCGGTCATGGAGTAATGTTGTGGAGCATGTTGAACCCGTCAGCCAGGATTACAAGCAATTTATTTTCAAGAGATACATTCTTTACCGTGAAATTTTATTATTATTATTTTTTTCTAATACTTAAAGGATTTGTATAAATTGAGAAGAGGGTGAGTGGAGAGGGGTGGGACGCTTTGTATTATTTCTCTGAGGATCACTGATATCGTGTTTTGTTATTTTCTCAACAATTCAGGACTAATGTCTAAATTTAATCCTTGAAACCTTCTCCGCCCTTCCCTTAGAGGTGATTAAAAACAGTTTCCTTTTTTTGGAATGGCACAAAAATATACGCATTTGTGAAGTGAAATTTGAATCACAGTCGACGAAATGGCGCACTCTTTCATATTAACGTAATAAACTATTTACGTATTGTTTTTAAGTAACTCTTCAACTGCAAGTTTTAGGGCTTGTTTTTGGTTTGGTATAGGACACGTGAACACACACACACACACACACACACACACACACACACACACACACACACACACACACACATATATATATATATATATATATATATATATATATATATATATATATATATATATATATATGCACACGCAAGTCGCGCGCGCGCGCGCGCACACACACACACACACACACAGACAAGAGCACGCATTGAATAATTTTCAAATTAGATTGAATATTTACGTTAGATTTAAACTATTACCTGAATCAAAGATATTGTTCATACTGGTAAAATGCTCAGGTAATGCTCGGTGCTATTATCTGACTTCATTGGCTTCTTCAGCATCTTCATAGCTGAAGTTTGAAGGTGTAAAATACCTCAAATATGGGGCAGCACTCTGCATCGCTTCTGGTGTGATGAAGCTGATAATAACAGTAGGAAAAATTCAGAAATTTTTATTTAAAAGACTTTTTTTAACTTGTTTTATTTATTTTAGCTTCTACAACTTAATCTAAATATTTCAAAACCTATACTTTACACTGCCAAGTTTCTGTTATAAAATGTTTCTATTGTAACGGATTTATATATGTTATATGTTAAAGTAAATAAATAAAAACACTCGTGTGTTTGCACGCGTTTAGAATGCCAAACAGCGCGTAGGGCTGTGTTCGCAAATCCTGGTTGCCTAGCTAAGCCCACGGGAACATCAAATCGTATTAAAGGGCATTATACAAGAAGGATGGCCGTGATCCCAAGGATGGATTGCGGTACGTAAGACGCTGTGTACAAGTGCTCAGTGTTCCCAGCATTACCATACTGTGGTCGCTGTTCCATTCATTATAAACAACGTCTGCGTAGATTACCTCTTACTATTTACGATCTGTTCGTTTTGTCTTGTTTCTTCAATACCTTCTATTAGCTTGCACTCTTCTAATATATATATATATATATATATATATATATATATATATATATATATATATATATATATTTTATAACTTAACTTTTGTTATAATTAAATTTATATTTTAATGTTATTTATTTACTTTACCTATTTAACGTCCCACCTTCAGGTTTATAAAGAATTAACAATCTTATAAATTTTTAAACACCACTTGCATTTATTCTCTTCAATTAACTCTACACATTATTCCAAATTTATATTAATATTTTGCAGTGACAGGATTGATATCTTAACTAATATTACAATGATAAATGGTGGACTTCTGAGGCTTTAGATTTCTAATAAAATAACATAACAAAAAAAAAAACAGTATTAAAATTTTATTCTTGCTCTCGGGTCGCTATTACGGGAACTTTGCTTTTTAAATTAGAAATGGTGAAACTAGAATAATTTTCTATAAATTTTTATGAAATTAAAATTGTTCTGAACTTTACTAAAATTTATTTGTTTGTTGGTTACACTTATATTGAATTAATACTTATTGTTCTGAAGAGCTCCTGGAATCTTGGCCTTTGTTCACTTCAGCGCTTACACTTGACACAAAAAACTTACTATCTTAATATTTTCAAAAAAAACTTTTACGTCGCACTTTTTAAATTTTACTTATAAAAAAAACTCTCTACTTAATTTAATCAATTTCTCCCTTTACAACACTTCCATCCTGGTCCCCACCAATCCGCCTGCCTTCCTCTGAGACTCTCCTCAAACTTCCTCCTAACTTCCCCGATCATTTAGTTCTTATTGAAAAATCTAATTTTTCCCACTACCACAATACGTTCTTTGTAAGTTTCCCACAGTTCTACAATTAGCTTAACCTAACGGTACACGGTTATTTTCCCAGGCTATATCGGCCGCTGGATTTCCCTGTCTTAACAAGCTGTACCCTTCTCTATTGTCTATGGTTGCCGCACTCAACTTATAGCTTTCCTGGAAAAGGATAATGACATGGTACCTGCTTTGTCGGCACTATTTGTGTCTTTCCTCGCTTAATCCTAAAGAAAATTATTTTAGCAACTAACTGATATTTCTCTAAAGCCTCATACTTTATGTTATAGAGTCCCCAGAATGTTAAAATTAATTTTCTTTGATTTCTTATATTTAAATTTTACAATATTTGAATGCTATGACATCAAAGAACAATTTGTTTTAAATTCTTCACCAATCTTAAATTTATAATACATTTAATTCTACTATAGTTAAACCTCTTATATCCTAAATCATTTCACTTATAATTAGTACATAATTATAAATTCACGTCATACAAATTAATACTCTTTCTTTAAAAGATGTATGGGAAAGTTGACAATGCCATTGTTCATCCTACGATCCTAACTATTAATTATTTATGCATGAATATCTAAAAGTTCTTTATACAATGATTTAATTATTTAATATGGGTTTGTGATACCTTTTTAACATTCTACAGTTAAATTTACCCTTAAGTTTACCAATAATTATGGAAGTAAGTTGGTAACTGCTATTACCAAGACATTTTTTTTCGTAGGGCCCTTCAGTATTTCTAAGAATTTGGTGTTTACAATATTTGAATATTATGACATCAACGAACAATTTGTTTTTAAATTATTCACCTAATCTTAAAATTGTAATTTAAATATAACCAACTTAATAGTGTTTAGAACCAAAAAGGAGAATATTAATTTCTTTTTCTAAGACGAGCATTTTGTTACAGGGTTAAAATTCATTTTAAATAAAACAAACAAGCAATTGCGTTTAAGCTAAAAATACATATTAAAATCACTAACAGTTACTTATAATTATCTTACAATTTTAAAATATGTCATTAAATATGCTGCCCAATTAATTTTTTTTTAAAACTGAATAAATAATTCAATTGTTTAATGTCATTTATACTAAACAAAACCAAGTGTCGCAAACATAATGCTATAATTATAGATTAAATTTACTCATTTTTGTGAAATGTTTTAGTGATTAAATGTTTTAGTTGACAATGTCTTACTTAAAACTATTAAAAAATACCTGACAGATGAAGTAACTTAATTGAAAGCCTTACAAATTTATTAAGAAGTTAAAATTAATATGCATACGTTCCTAAATGGTTTATAATTATTACTGTTTATATAATTACTGTTATACCTTCTCAATTAACCTCAATTTTAATTAGTTACAATAAACAAATATAATTATTTTCCCATTTATATTAGAAAAATTGTGTAGATCATTTCTCTTATCAAATATTCCATAATTACAAATCACATCATACAAATTAAAAATCTTTCTTTAAAATTAAATGTGAACATTTTACATTTTTATTTTACTTGTTTAACTAAATAATAATTTTATAACTTCCTAATTAAATTTCCCCTTTGCGCAGTTTATTAAATTTAAGCTCGTTATTGATTGTTTATTATTTTTTTTCGTAGTACAAATATTATTATTATCATTATTATTTATTTTTTTTTTTTAATCAAGAAGTATTATATGATTCTGAATAATTACACATATGATCAACATAAGGGTCGAATTATCCTTGACTATTGCAGGTGTTTTCCTCTCTCAAATGGGGTATTTTCGTGTCTTTGGCTAAATCGGCCGGGTCTATTGTGTCCTGTAAATCGAAAGTGTTCCTTCTGTCATTAGGTTGACAAATGCACTTTTACTTTTTATCCCTCTAGTGATTAATGTTGCTGCAACATTTAGGTCCCAAAGTTGTGCCAATTATTCAATTATCAATACAGTTGGTATTTTAGGTGATAAGTCTTGAAAATACAATAAATTTTAATCCACGTAATCTAACATATTGGCATGTCCCCTTCGAATTTCTACTGACGTTAATTGATTTTGGTTTTGCTTAAGGTGGTCGTCTAACTGTTTTAACTTAAGGTTGTCACTAATACATTGTCCCGTGTTAATTTTGAGTATGTTTAAATCTTCCGCTTGTTTTAGTTGTTGATCTTCACACATTATTTCCACGTCCGCTAATTCAGTTTGTGTCGTATCACTTTTATTGTTTAATTCTAAGCTTTCATATATCATACATCGATTCACGTCTATTTTTTTTGCCATTTTCTCTGAAAATATTTTTGTTCGTTCCGGTGTTTTCTGTCTTCGTTTCGTAACTTTACCTCTGAAGCTTTCACCGTTTTTTATCGCTCGAGCAAAATCTGTGTTGTTATACATCTTCGGTTTACAAAGTTTATTTTAATTTTATTTCCGCTGCTGTACTGATACACGTTCCACTTTTCCTCCTTTCAGTCTGCGTTGCCTACCCTTTTTACCCACATTTTCAGAAGAATTTCAATCTAAACTTGTTTATAGAGAAATAACTTGGATGTGTTTAAAATGTTAATTGAAGGACAAAGATTAGACAAACCTTGAGACGAGCAAAGAGGATGATGCATTACGAAATATATGTGTAACGTTGTTCAAACAAGATTGGTAATTGTTATGGGCATTAAATCTAAGAAATTGTGTATCTTATCAACATAAAAATTAGCATAAAAACTGTAGCATTTTATAAAAATTACACCGTAAAATGGTCATTCGGAAGGGCTAAACGGTTCCCCGAAATAAAGTTACACTATTTGCATTTATGCATCTTACACTGCCCTCTGCATCACGACGTTTATACTATCCTGTCTGATGCAGCAGGGCAATGGAAAGTTCTTGCACACTCTTACTGAACAATATAAAACTTAAATATAACTACAGTATATTGCATTAAGACATGTAGGCCTGGCTTGTAAGTTGAGGGATTTATTTTATAGTGTCACTATAATTCAATCATAATAAATAATGTTTTCTTATCGAACATGATTCAATGGCCCCCAAACCACAGTGATTTATATTAAACTTTACAGCAATTAAGTTATAATTATGTTTTTGTATAGCAAATTGCTATGTTACTTTGACAAAGATATTAGGTTATGTTTCACTTTCTGTAACGTTATATTTACGTTAAGTAACTTTATATTTCATTCGTTTAACTAAAATATTTTACTTGATGGAACCTAGTAGTATTTTACTTGTAATCATTATATATAAATATGTCAAATCGGTTTGTGTACGCTTCAAAAACTCAAAACGTTTTGTACCGATTAAGCTCAACTATAGAGATGAGATGCAAAGCTCCTCAAAGACTAATATCTATTTTTCGCGTAAGAAACATATTCACGACCGCGATAAAACTGTCATCTGTATACCAGCAACCGCACCATCTGCCGCCAGCTAGAGTATCACTTACCATACTATCTAACGACAACCATGTTAAACAATACCTCCCAAACTAAGAAAAACAAACGTTACCACTTCCAATCCCATTCAGATTATTTTATAATCTGAATAAATATTCACCTTAATTGATGTACTTCTGTGTGATTATGCCGCAATCAAGCTGCGCCGTTCCCTAATAAAGAGAGATTATTCTGGAACGCCAGCGCCCTCCAGAACTGCGACTTCCTCATATCATGTAGATTTGCACCGTGAACAGAGTTACAACACTGGATCTCCAGTCATATGTTCAATCAAGCATTCGTAAATTAACACATGAACATAAGAACATATAGCCTAATGCAAATGATAGATGACATAAACAAATGTTGGATTAAAGAAGAAATATGGATGTACTAAGAAAAACTGGGAAAACAATTCTTATCAGACAGATTCTGGCAACAGTTCGATGCAAAAGAGACATAATCTTAGCTCTGTTTTCCCATAACCTTTGAAGTATTGCAAAATTAAGTTCTATGAAACGTATTCTTTTTTTCCACATTTCTCATCCAAGCAACTACAATGTACCATAGCAAAGAGTTATAGGGTACAGCTGGTTTAGTTATAGTTTACTTCTTTATCTTAGTTATATTTTACATACTGTAATTAAATCTGAGTTACTCTTTACTTACTGTTTATAAAATTTAGTTGAATTTATTTATTGTAACTTAGGTATATTTTACTAGGTATTTTTAAAGCTTAGTTATATTTTACTTGTTGTAGCTTAGTTATATTTTACTTACTGTGACTTAGTTATATTTTACTTGATATTCTTAAAGCTTAGTTAAATTTCACTTGTTGTAACCTAGTTATATTTTACTTACTGTAATTTAGTTATGTTTTACTTACTGTAACTTAGTTATATTTTACTTGCTGTAACTTAGTTACATTCTACACAATGTAAATTAATTATATTTTACTTGATATTCTTAAAGCTTAGTTACATTTTATTTGTTGTGGCTTAGTTATATTTTACTAACTGTTACTTAGTTATATTTTAATTACTATACTATACTTGTTGTAGCTTAGTTATATTTTACTTACTGTAACTCAGTAATATTTTACTTACTATTCTTAAAGCTTAATTATATTTTACTTGCAGCTTAGTTATATTTTACTTACTGTAACTCGGTTATATTTTACTTGCTGTTCTTAAAGCTTAGTTTAATTATACTTGTAGCCTAGTTATGTTTTACCTTCTGTAACTTAGTTATATTTTACTTGCTATTCTTAAAGTTTAGTAATTTTTTACTTGTTATAGCTTAGTTATATTTTACTTGCTATCCTTAAACCTTAATTATAGTTTACTTATTGTACTTGCAGCTTAGTGATATTTTACTTGCTATTCTTAAAGCTTAATTATAGTTTACTTATTGTACTCGCAGCTTAGTTATATTTTACTTGTTGCAAAGTGTAGTTTAAATCACTAATAATGGTGACGTCATAACTATGCGTTCCGTATAGAAATATATCGGATTTATTAAAGTACCCAATGCTTCTAATTTTACTTGCATATTACGAAGCCGTTGTTAACAATGTATGATACAGTTGTTTTAGGCTGCCTTTCTTTCATTAATCTGCCTTCCCCGGCTTAGTTCTCAATATATTGACAAATATATACAAGTTAATTGTGCAGGCCTAAAGAAGCCCATTGACGGCTCTATACAGCAGTGGTTCACTGGATCCCAACTTTATGAAGTTGTTCTGTCGTGTTTGGTTTTTTAATTGCATTCTTCGGTTAGACGGGAGAAGGGAGTCTCCCTAATGACAAGGGATTTTCCTTAATAGAGACCCGCTTAATTCTTTTCCACTCATTTTCATCTGCGAATGATGACAATAAAACGACATTATCATTAAGAATTTAAGTAAATCTTTGCTTTGCTTTCTTCTGGTGACTGAGCAAGTCTGTTTATTAAGACCCTTCTGAAATATCGCTTCAAATACTCGCTGTGTATTTACTATTTGGTTCTGTAACTGATTCGACTACATTTGCTTCAATTGTCGACTATATCTAATAGCCTCTCACCTTTAATCCTTTATATACATTAACGTATGCATCTTTAATAATTACTTATCTGGTTTGTACTTCTCTCTTGCTGAGATTATTTATTCGTTCTTTACCCAGTCTGCAAATGGAAAACTCCATTTCTCACCAGAACCTCACTTTCGATACCACATCGTGTCGCACTCTGCCCCCAAAAACTAGGTTAGTTTGCTCTTTCCTTTCTGAGGAGCAATTTCTTTTATATATTGATTATTTCTTCTATCTTGTACATCCTTTCTCAAGTATTCATACACAATACCAAAGAAAAATATATTCATCACAACAATAAACACGAATATAAATCAAAAGAATATAACCGCGCAGATATCTAAATGGCATTTTGATAATAATGTATAGGAAATAATAGTTGTGTGACAGCCAAGCAAGGTCGAAGTTTAAACGACTTTTATTAATTAATAAGGTTAAAAACATGTAGACTATTGAGAAAATAATATACGTTATACAATTTTATAACAGTTCGACTTGTCTTAGATATTTATTGTAAATTCTAATGTCCTATAGGAAAACTTGAAACTCATACAGCACACAACTAAACGTAACCTTTTTTTATAAATGTAACCTACATTTTAAAATTTAAATTTTACACTTTATCATATTTCTTATTTTTATTTGTAATTTTTTATTAAATAGATACTACTAAAATAATTTAATTAGTTAGACAGGTGTCATAGATTACACAAACTACACCGGTTGCTTAGACAACACTGATGTCATAGATTAAACAGAGTACATATTTCAAGGACTACACAGTTGTCATGGACATCTCATGCGTAATTGATATCACAGATTACACATGTCATAGACTGCAGAGGTGTTATACTACGCAAGTTCCATAGACCACACAGAAGTCATATACCACACAGGTGTCATAGAATGAAGCAGACTACGCATGACATATAGTCCGCAGTTGTTACAGACTTCACAGGGGCCATATACTACACAGGTGTTATAGATTAAACATACTACTCATGTCAGACTACACAGGTGTCACACTACATAATTGACATAGACTACGCAGGTGTAATACACTGTCATAGACTCCACAGGTGCCATATACTACATAGGTGTCATAGAATTAGCAGATTACACATGACATAGAGTCCGAAGTTGTTACAGACTTCACAGGGGTCATATACTATACATGTGTCATAGATTAAGCATACTACACATGGCATAGAGTCTACAGTGGTCACAGACTACAGATGTGTCATAGACTATACAGGGATTATAGATTAGCCAAACTACACATGTCATAGACTGCACAGTTGACATAGACTTCATAGTTGTAATAGATTGAACAGGTGTCACAGACTACAAGGTTGTAACGGACGTCTCAGGTGTCATAGACTCCACATGTGTCATATACTACACAGGTGCCATGTACTACACAGGTGCCATAGATTAAGTAACTACACATATCATAGAGTCCACAGTGGTCAGAGACTACACAATTTAACGGACCTCACAGGTGTCACATACTACACCAGTGCCATGAACTACTCAGGTGCCATAGATTAGGTAGACTACACATGCCATAGAGTCCACAGTGGTCACATACTACACAGTTGTAATGAACTTCACAGGTGTCATAGACTCCGCAGGTGCCATATACTACACAGGTGTCATGTACTACACAGGTGCCACAGATTACGTAGATTACACATGCCATAGAGTCCACAGTGGTCACATACTATACAGTTGTAATGGACTTCACAGGTGTCATAGACTCCCAAGGTGTCATATATTAAGCAGACTACATATTGCATAGAGTCTACAGTGTTCTTAGACTATACGGGGATTATAGATTAAGTAAACTTCACATGCTATAGAGTCCACAGTGGTCACATACTACGCAGATTTTACGAACTTCACAGGTGTCATAGACTAAACAGATGTCAGTGATTCGTATGATTTAGAGACTTTAAATGCACCATATGCTTTACAAGGGCCAGACACTACACAGGTGTCATAAGTGAAAAACTATATTTCTTTAAAGCATTCCTTCCACCACCATCATGAGTAACACCCTATCCAACCTTATTTGTCTCCTTTTCAAGGATTATGTTTCCAATTTATTTCTCCTAATATCGCGTAATATTATGAGACGCCATATGTCAAACGTATCAAGACTAACACTAGGTCTTGTCTCCAGGGATATTTAAAACTGTGGGATATTATTTTAAATAGTTTTGAATAACTAAGAAAGTTTGTAGTTTTATATAATTTTTAGTTTATTCTTCTGTGTGCAGAATGTTTGAGTAAAAGATCGGAATTAAACAGTTAAATTAATGTACATTCATTTTCCGTTGATCTCCGTTTTATTCTTAATTTTAAAAAGAAAAATAACATTTATATAGGATGGAACGCTCTGTGCCAAACGACATTTTAATCTGTGGCAATTCTTAAGCCTTGTCTTTTCCAACTAAGTCCTTCGCCAAAGATCGCCCGGATTTTTCCTCTCTTTTCCGACGGGAAATAAATGAATCTGTTAGGGGATGGGCGAGGGGAGAGGGGTGAGGGTGCGGCCTTAATAGACCCCAATGACATGTCTTCTGTTTATTTCAAATGCCGGCTCATATTTGCTTGAACCGCTGTCAAAACTAGAGAAGCCTATTTCGCATGCGGAGAAGAGCAAGTAAAAATCTTAATTTGACTTTGCTTTTGATCTTTTTACAGCTGGAAACCAAATTAACTCCTGTGCTAACGAACTCTGCCGGACGTAAGGTTAGCTAAACGCTGAATAAACACGTGATCTAATCTCTAAAAGGCGTATTAATTTCTTTTTAGTATTAATTTTAGATAGTAACAAAAATATATCTACAAACGTAATGAAAATTTAGTTTGAATTTACAAAGTTTATATAATAAAACTGTATAGTTTAGTACTTGGATATTCCGCCTGAAGCAAAAACGTATTTAGCTTATTTAAGGGTGAATTATTGTAAAATATTTCAAGTCCAATTAACAGTCTGTTCGGGTAGAGCAGCTTGAGTTCCTAGCAGAAAGGTTGGATTCATGTTGGAGTCGGATAGTTCGGTTCACAACAGGTTAAATTAACGTGAAGATTATTGAAAGCACGTTGGGGTCAGCTAGTTAGGTTCATAACAGGTTAAATTCACAGAATGTTAGATTAATATTAGGTTGGGTTCCTATCAGAAAGGTTGAATTCATGTTGGAGTCGGATAGTTCGGTTCACAACAGGTTAAATTAACGTGAAGATTATTGAAAGCACGTTGGGGTCAGCTAGTTAGGTTCATAACAGGTTAAATTCACAGAATGTTAGATTAATATTAGGTTGGGTTCCTATCAGAAAGGTTGGATTCATGTTGGAGTCGGATAGTTCGGTTCACAACAGGTTAAATTAACGTGAAGATTATTGAAAGCACGTTGGGGTCAGTTAGGTTCAAACCAGGTTAAATTCACAGAATGTTAGATTAATATTAGGTTAGGTTCCTATCAGAAAGGTTGGATTCATGTTGGAGTCGGATAGTTCGGTTCACAACAGGTTAAATTAACGTGAAGATTATTGAAAGCACGTTGGGGTCAGCTAGTTAGGTTCATAACAGGTTAAATTCACAGAATGTTAGATTAATATTAGGTTGGGTTCCTATCAGAAAGGTTGAATTCATGTTGGAGTCGGATAGTTCGGTTCACAACAGGTTAAATTAACGTGAAGATTATTGAAAGCACGTTGGGGTCAGCTAGTTAGGTTCATAACAGGTTAAATTCACAGAATGTTAGATTAATATTAGGTTGGGTTCCTATCAGAAAGGTTGGATTCATGTTGGAGTCGGATAGTTCGGTTCACAACAGGTTAAATTAACGTGAAGATTATTGAAAGCACGTTGGGGTCAGCTAGTTAGGTTCATAACAGGTTAAATTCACAGAATGTTAGATTAATATTAGGTTGGGTTCCTATCAGAAAGGTTGGATTCATGTTGGAGTCGGATAGTTCGGTTCACAACAGGTTAAACTAACTTGAGGATTATTGAAAGCACGTTGGGGTCAGTTAGTTAGGTTCAAACCAGGTTAAATTCACAAAATGTTAGATTAATATCCGGTTGGGTTCAAATCAGGTAAATGGGATAGTTTTGACTTGCACAAAATTATTCATTCCGGAAAAATTCACCTGTCATTCTTTATGTCTAAGTTTACCGATATAGGCCTATAACGTATAACATTTTACATGTTATGTCTACGTTTAGCATTTTACCTTCATGGTATTTTGTATGATCAACATTACCCAAGTGTTTAATTTAAAAATGCACATCACTCATCTTCAAAATAAAATTGATTTTTAAAGAAATATTTGTTGAACTCAAATCTGTATTTATGTATATTTGAAAATTCAATCCGCTTTTATATATAATGTCGGTTTTATAGAGTATGCCGTCGCTATCCGAAGCCTCCATGTTTTCCTATTGTAGCAGTGTTCCACCGACAAGTTTCTTTCACTTTGGATTTATTGATGGTTTCTCCATATGTTTGGAGCTTCCCTTTCCCATTTTCTCCGTTGGCGTCCATTCCTATACTTTGATTTAAAGTAGAATAGGAATGGGTCTGTGGCAGGGTAGGGATGCGATGTTGTCAGTTCGAGCGCTGTGACTCTCAACCATCGCCAGCGACAGAACGTAGCCAGCTACAGCACTAGTAAATTACTCCACAACAGCTACGATGAAACTGAGCGACGAAAGGAAGTGTAATGTCGAATTGGCAACAAGGCTCGCCCACGCAGCAAGATGTGAACTTCCTAGTCGCTCAGATGGCGGTATCCCCCACTCCCTCTGGCCAATTTCACCTACGTAGAATCCTTTTCTGTGTCAAATCAAACTATAAGCAAATCAATAATCCTCCCTCCGACATTCTCTTTACGTCTCTGAACCGTATCCGCTGTCTCCTTTGAGTTCCTCTATGACTGTCTCCTTCTCTATCTTGTCTCTAATGCCTTAATTGATCTTATGTTCTCATCTACAGATTTGACATGATCTCCTAAGAGTATCCGTTTTTTCTTGTTAATCTTGCTCTTGTCTACTTGAGATATTACCCACGATTTTGCTACGTACGTCAAGATACTCTTTACTATGGTGTTATATATTCGTTTTTTCCATCCTCTTGTTATGTCTTTGTCCACCACATTCTGTTCAGTCTCTTTACCGCTCTTCTTCCTCGCTATACACTATGTTTTATTACTTCTCTTTCTTTATCATCCTTTGTTGTTTCCACTCCTAAGTATTTGTCACAGATTTTGATCGGCTTTTACCTGTATAAATTATAATTAATTGACTGAAAATTTAGATTATAGACACAAAAACTTACTTTCAGGTTAGTTTTCTAAACATTGTATTTCTTATTGTTTTGTCGGCTTCGTTGCATATTTTTTATGTTATTTTTTACACATTCTTTCATTTTTCTCTTTCAACAAAAAACATTATTGTATACAACTGTTCCTAAAATGTCATTTTCTTACTTTATCATAACATAACAAATTTAAGCCTAACCAAACCAGTAATTGTAAGAATAGATTTTAAAATGACCATTCCCGAAATGTTAGCGCAAAGGAAAGTTGCAAACTACAGTTTACAGAATGTTATTGATATGATCGATACTCGAGTTATTTTATACTTAAGTATATTAACATATAAAAATATTTGACTCTTGC
The DNA here is from genome assembly GCA_036971475.1 of Prosapia bicincta. NCBI lineage: Eukaryota > Metazoa > Arthropoda > Insecta > Hemiptera > Cercopidae > Prosapia > Prosapia bicincta. Next base: position 7,796,091 of record JBAIZL010000393.1, read on the forward strand.
CTGTAGTAGCATTTACTTTTTGCTTAACGAGGAGTAGTCTAAGGAGATGTGTGTCACTTAGACAAAGAAATGAGGTGCTACTATAGGCAAGTGTCACATTAATACATGTTTAACTGTAACTAGTAGCTCAAATTATTCAAATACTATTAGTTTTATTAATCCTTGCGGAAACATAGCTTTTATTGCTATATTATTTTAGTTTTTGTTAAAACTATTTTGTTTTTAGATAGAAATATTTAATTTCATACCTAGCATAAGATAAGACTTTCACACAATGCTGCTTCTCCACAGGTTACTTAGCTGTCATTACACATTTAGATGGTTTGACTTCAAAGGACAATGCGTGGCGCTATATGTACCAAAGGCGAAGGCAGGGGAAATCATTGAAACATATTTTGAGGCGCAACCAGAACGGAATGGATTATTAACAAACTATAAGAAATAAAGGTTAGAATAAGGCATTATCGGCATGTGTGTTTTAAACACTGAAACGCTTTTAGCAGTTATTTCTCTTGTTTTATATCTATAATGCCGCCCTGAATACTAAAGTATGTTGGTGAAATCTAATGGACACATTTTAAAATTAAAGATTCCGAAACAAAAGATAAAAGAAATTGATGTGAATATTTCTTTGGGCTCACTTCATCAAAAAAATTTCAGAGCCGATCACTATGTAACACATCTATACAGGCTACTTGTGTATAATTATATATATATATATATATATATATATAAAGAACTAAGTCAAAATACAAATACAAGAATTATAATTGAATTTACTTAAATTTACGTAAATTCAATTATAATTCTTGTATTTGTATTTTGACTTAGTTCTTTATTAATACACAAGAATATATATATTGCCATATATATATATATATATATATATATATATATATATGGTCTGTATACAATCATTTTATTACACTATTTTGTTCTCAAGATGTAGGCCTACAACACAAAAACTGCAAATTATTTTATCTTAAATTAACAGCTGACATAACAGCTATCATACAACAGCTGATTTTGTGTTATAGGTTATGTTGTAGAATCCCTGTTTTAACACAAACGTTGTGTTTGTTTATTTTTATTAAGTTAGAATGTGTTATTATTCAACACTTTCCATCAGTAAATATATGTATCAATTTATATTTAAATAAATCTTACTACAATTAATAATGATGAATACTAATTAATAATGATTAATACTACTCAATATAATGATGATATAAATATTGCTATTCCAATTTGTTGAAAACTTCCTTAGGCCCGTCTGACACGTTTTAATATCCGATTTCTATTATACTTGTTAGGTAAAAGTTTTATTAGGTACATTTTTCAACATCTAATAAAGATTTCTAATTAACTAGATTCTTTTATTACCAGCTACATTAACTAGATTCTTTTATTACCAGCTACATTAACTAGATTCTTTTATTACCAGCTACATTAACTAGATTCTTTTATTACCAGCTACATTAACTAGATTCTTTTATTACTAGCTACATTAACTACATTCTTTTATTACCAGCTACATTAACTACATTCTTTTATTACCAGCTACATTAACTAGATTCTTTTATTACCAGCTACATTAACTACATTCTTTTATTACCAGCTACATTAACTACATTCTTTTATTACCAACTACATTAACTAGATTCTTCTGAAACCTATATTAAAAACATTCTTCAAATAAAGTAGTCGCTTCTGTCAGCCCAGTCCCGCTGCAGAATTGTTTTTTTTTTAAATATTTGTTTTTATTAAAATGAAAACGCATATATAGTTTGGTCTGTATTAGGTCAGGTCACGAGTAGCCGTTAAGTGAACTAAACATGGTAAGAACTAACAAAACACAATGCAAAGACGGCAAAAGTTCGTCGCGCTAACCGGCTGTTGCCTAAGCAATATGAATAATTGTGAGCCATAAGAGGGTGGGTGGGTAACCGCAAGAGGATCCATGTGCACTTAGGAACTTGCTACTCAGAACTCAACCCTTGCGTCTTAGGTAAGTTCAAAGTCTTACTGCTACTGCGGCCTAATGCTGATGTCTTGTGTTTGCGATAGGTAGAGCTCCTCGGATGAGTAGAAGATTAGTGGCAAATACACGAATTCGATTTATCTAGTCGCATTGGCTTAGCGCGGAAAACATAAACAAATAACGAGAAGCTTAAACAAAATACCAAATAAGTAATATAAACATCTTTCTTTGGTAAAGTCAATTCCTACTTAAATAAAAAAACAACAAATTATTTTAATTGCATGTATTAAATAATTACTATTAATATAAATAACATATGCGGTAAAACAGCTGTTCTACCACATAACCAATAACATAAAATCGGCTGTTTTATGAAATCATATGTTGTCACTTATTTTAAGCCAAATGGGACGAAATAACTATATTGCATATCTTGCCAATTTTGTGAACGTTTTTCGCCGATTAACACTAATTCATTATTAAATTTAGTTAATAAGTTATTACTCGAAAAAACTGTATTAAAATCAATTGTCATCCACAACAAGTTAAAGAAAACGTATTTGAACTTGAGTGGATTAATAAAAATTATTTTATTAAGGATTGAAAATTTGAACATATATATATATATATATATATATATATATATATATATATATATATATATAAAGTGTGAACTAAAACATTTTAACATTCCCCCTATTTGCCAGTCGAGTTAAAAATATTATTTTCTTAAGGTGAAATAAAAATTTTAGTCTGTTACTGATCCAAATCATGAAATAAATTATCTTCCAGATATTTTGTTTAGTTACAAATAGCCTAATTTTGCACTTATTTAAAAACTCCAACTTATAAATTATTTATAAAAATTATTAAAAATTGAAAATTTGATATACATATATATATATATATATATATATATATATATATATATATATATATATATATATATATGAGAGTGTGTAATAATAGAAAATATTTTTAAACATAACAAAAAAACACTTTCGATATTAGCTTATAAATAAAGCTTCTTGTTTTGATTGTATATAAATTTTACATTTGGAATATTTTTTAAATTTCTTTAGAAGCATACATATACAGTATAACCCAACTACTGTATACACTTTTTACTACTTAGGACCCGCAATTCTGTTAATTGGGGCTCGGATAATCGAGAATCTACTGAAACAAAAGCGAATCTTTGACGTCTTTGCCTCTGAATTCTCTACTTCGAAGGTTTAGTAAAAACCTGCTTCAGCACATCTTCAAGCAGCAGCATTTGTTATTGAATTACTTTTATTTAATTTTTTCTACATTAAAAAGCATTTCTTCCATTACAAAACAATTAAAACCTTTACTGATTTATTATCATTTCCGGCTGTGTAAATACGCGAATGTAGTGACTGCAATGTGTTACTTCCTGTATGTGTTTATGAAGTTCCCTCTAAATGTGTATAAATCTGCATATAGATACATTTATAAATACATTAATCCCCCCGAAATCCTCTATTCCTTATTCAATAATATGTAATACAGTAATACAATTTTCGTTTAGAGAGAGCTGTTGACGTTATAGGGTTTTAAAATTATAGTTCTATGCCTTATCGATTTTGAAAAAAACCAGAAACACTATTTTTGTAACATCTTGTACTTAACAAAAGCTTGTTAAAAAGGTTAAAAACAAACGATCTGTTACTTTGACTAGCACAACCAGTGACGCCTTCATGTTATTGATTATGCAGCTTCTTCGACAAGTTTAAATACTAGGCACTCGTCCTTCTGTAGAGATCTTTCTCGGAACGAAAAGAAAAATAAATAATTACTGGAAAATATTTTTTTTATAAAAGTAACTTCAAAGGAAAATCTCTTTAAATTCGCTGTTGACAAAGCTTCAGAAGGAATTAAAATGCGTCTCACGAGATGTTGTTTGAGTTTTTCTTTTCCTTTAATTTAAGAAATATTTCCAGGTGATTTGCATAAAATCTTTTTCAACTTTGTCAAGTAATACTTTGATACAAACAGACATTAGACACGATTGAATACAGGGCGGTGAAAAGCAACAATTGCCACGAGCGACACTAACTACAATAGGCAACAATGCTTTTGTCATATGAGAAATAATTAAGTGCCAGGCTCGTGGCGCTATCTGTGACGCAAAACGTCCTAATTAGAAAAAAAATCGATGAGTTCTGGTTTTATATTTGTAAACAGTTTATTCTCAGAGCAACAACTATCGAGGCCAGTACTGTGTAACCTTCCATTACAATGATCATCATAGAAAATGTCAACATTAATGTGCAGCCTAATTATATAAATAATATAATTAAAAATTGTTTAAAAAATCGAATGGTTGTTCTGGATTTATATTTGTACTCAGATCAACAATTATAGAAGCCTTTACCGTAAAACCTTCCTAAATCAGTTTATTACAATAATGATCATGCAAAATGTCAACATAAATATAAAACCTAATTATAAAATAAAAACTCAAACATCGCCTAAAACATTAAGACTGGGAGTGCTGACAGAAGGGAAAAACTTTAATAGCCACGTCTACAGATATTTTGATTTGAAAAAAAAACATTTAATTTTGCGGAATAACAAATTATCTATACATTTGTTATCGCGCCTAAGAATGTTTTTATTTCAAAAATTGGATTAAAAATATATAACTTATTATTACCGTTATATTGAATTATTTGTATTGAAATTTATCAAAATTTAAATAAATTAATATATATTAACTGATCAAAACTATTTAATGTTAACCTTTTTAGAAATTATTCTATAAATAATGTAACATAACCTAAGTGCTACTATATTAGCTCTTCTACTATATAACCTATAATATAAAATGAGGTGATGTGTATGAAATCATATGGTAATCATTTAATTTAATTTGAGTGATGGAGTTTATATAACCTGATGGAGTTTATGTAACCTGATAGAGTTTATGCTGACGGAAATTATAGGCCTACTTGTATGTTTATGGCCATCAAATAAGTTTTGTAGGGGTCGATATATAATTTTCATTTCAATAATAAACCGATGGGAAATAATATATTGTAAAGTTGCTGCAGCTGCAGCTCGTCTAACAGGAACTTTCAAAATTAAACGGGCAATATTTATACGTAAGCGTCTATTCAGAGTACAAAATACTTTTGTTATATTCCTACAGGAATTACTTTAAAATATTCGTTTTTTTCGCGCATTTCGGATTTTATGTTACATCGTCTGATCAGAGGCCCGGTGTTGTCCTTTCCCTAACGCAGGAACCCTTCTAATTCCTGACAACTAGATAAGAATTTCATGAACTAGTTCCGGAAAAACTATATAGAGGGATCTTTGTTTTGATGAACTGTAGTTTAACTTCGTTTCCCCGACTAGCCACCATACTGTGATTCAGAGACCGACGATCTTGTGTATCGTGTCCTTTTAGTTCATTTCCTCCTCACCTCACGTCACAGTTCCACCCTCTATTTCCATACTTCAATACGTCACTTACTTCAGTTCATTTCTACAGTTTTTCTTCAAATATAAAAAATGGACTATAGTTCAGTTGAACTAGTTCATTGAACTAGTTTATTAAAAAGAATTAACTGAAAAAGAACAAGTCCGTAAAAGGAACTACTTCGCTTACCTCTACTGACAACTTACTAAAGGTTTGACCTTTTTATGTGTAGACGATTCCTCAGAGAAAATTATGTAGCGAGAGTAGGGAAAACTGTGTAAGATGGTTGTGGTGTTACAGAAAAGACACAGATCTGTTCCTCACAACGTTAGCAAGCGAGGGCGTGTATTCAGTACAGGCGAAAATACTTCGTGAAACTTAGGCATACAGTGATATTTGCAATAAAATTACTTTTCCAAACATATTTCTTATTTTGAAACATTCTGAAATTCGTTCCACACAATTTCATACCTTTCCGTCTGCGTTTCATAAGGAACAAGTTCCCTTTATTTCTTAACTCCTTACAAAGTAGGAATCCTTTCTCAAGTGTGTAGTAATTTATGGTTTACTTTAAGTCTCTTAATGTCGGCACCTTTGGAGTCCTGCCATTAAACTGCAAAAGGGCGCGGTTCTTCAAGACCCCACATTTTGCAGGTTTTTATGGTTGTCTTGTCAAAACGTCGCTAACTCCTTGGATGGTAGGCAACACGCGCATAAACAATGTATTTGACAACTCTGTTCGTTGTATTGTGTCTTGGAAAAGAATTTAAAAACAAACTCAATGGCGAAATAATATATAAAAACGCCCGTTTTTGTCATTTAGAAACAAATTTGTCCAGCAGCATAACTTCTAAACACAAAAAATGTTTTTCATCATGCGAAAAAACCACATCAATCCTAGCCCTATCACATTGCCTTTATCTCATGCTCTTACAAGCAACCATTGTGACAGACGCTGAAAAACCTCGAAGGCCCTCAAACCCTCTCCTCTAAATTGCAAAATTGAAAAGAAAGGGGATCTGTTTATAAAATGATATTCATAATCATCTCTACGCCAATTCTAGGTTTGATGCACTTTTACTCTCTTAAACTGAACTGTTTGGTGGACCATTCTTAACGAGTTTGTTTTGATTTTCTAATGTCTCTGTCAGCAGAAAAATGAATCTTCTTGTCAATGAAACACTAATGAAAAATCACTAATCAATTAAGCATTGATAAAGCTCTAATAAATGAAGCATTTTTAAAGCAATAATAAATAAAGTATTGATGGAGCACTAACCAATAAATATTCAAACAACGTTACTCAAACAACAAAATGATGAAGCATTGATCACTAATTAAAATGATATTGATGAAGCTCCAATTAATGAAGCATTGATGAGGCTCTAATCAACAAATCTTTAATATACAAAGTAATGTATCATTGATCTGTAATTATTATAGTATTAATGGCGCTCTAATTAATGAAGCAATAACGAAGCACTAATAAATAATTAATGAATCTTTGATTAAACATTAAGTATCAATGAATGAAGCATAGTCTTAGCATTGAAGATTAGTTAAAGAATCAGTGATGAAGCCCTGAAAACCATTCAATGAATTATCGAGCTCAATTATTAGAAGATTGATGAATCACTAATCAAATGATCTTACACAAACTAATGAGGCGTTGAAGGCTGTTGTAACGTATGGAATGATAGCTAAACCGCAGCAAAACTTAGTTGGACCTCTCGGACAAGGCTTCTGGGTTTGTCAGCCTCTTGAGTCTTACACATCTCAACTCTCTGAATGTGGCCCGCCTTAACGCCTGGCGCTAACATCGATAGGGAAGCAATTCCTTATCGTAATGCTGCAATGCTGTAACGTTACCCTAGCGTGACGTAGGGAATAATCTATGATTTGGTGACAAAGCCTGTGTCTATCAATGAACATCACTTATAGGAACGCCTTAACGCCTCGCGCTAACATCGATAGGGAAGCAATTCCTTATCGTAATGCTGCAATGCTGTAACGTTACCCTATCGTGACGTAGGGAATAATCTATGATTTGGTGACAAAGCCTGTGTCTATCAATGAACATCACTTATAGGAACGCCTTAACGCCTCGCGCTAACATCGATAGGGAAGCAATTCCTTATCGTAATGCTGCAATGCTGTAACGTTACCCTAGCGTGACGTAGGGAATAATCTATGATTTGGTGACAAAGCCTGTGTCTATCAATGAACATCACTTATAGGAACGCCTTAACGCCTCGCGCTAACATCGATAGGGAAGCAATTCCTTATCGTAATGCTGCAATGCTGTAACGTTACCCTAGCGTGACGTAGGGAATAATCTATGATTTGGTGACAAAGCCTGTGTCTATCAATGAACATCACTTATAGGAACGCCTTAACGCCTCGCGCTAACATCGATAGGGAAGCAATTCCTTATCGTAATGCTGCAATGCTGTAACGTTACCCTATCGTGACGTAGGGAATAATCTATGATTTGGTGACAAAGCCTGTGTCTATCAATGAACATCACTTATAGGAACGCCTTAACGCCTCGCGCTAACATCGATAGGGAAGCAATTCCTTATCGTAATGCTGCAATGCTGTAACGTTACCCTAGCGTGACGTAGGGAATAATCTATGATTTGGTGACAAAGCCTGTGTCTATCAATGAACATCACTTATAGGAACGCCTTAACGCCTCGCGCTAACATCGATAGGGAAGCAATTCTTTATCGTAATGCTGCAATGCTGTAACGTTACCCTAGCGTGACGTAGGGAATAATCTATGATTTGGTGACAAAGCCTGTGTCTATCAATGAACATCACTTATAGGAACGACTTAACGCACAACGAAATAAACTATTCTGAAAACAATCACCTAAAAACGGAGAAAAAAATTTTTAAGAAGATCTTAACTGTTACCCAAGCCTATTCTGTTAAAAACCCTCCACAAGCGAACGAAACATCTGCGTCTGGGCCACATTCACGGCATTGTATAGCATACGCATATGCTACCGCCTTCATATCTTGCTATACAATACACGTCCCGCATACAACTTGTAAATAACCTTGCAGAGACAGTTCCCATTGGTCCCTCATCGACGTAAAGTCTATTTGGTTCCCTTACACGCGAGCCTTTATGGCAAAAGGACGCCGAATTGACGTGATAAATATCGGAGAAAGCGCGACGCGTAGTCGGTTCTTTAATTCCCGCCAATTATTGATAAATCAAAACTGTGGTAGTTGCGACTCCCCCTCGTGCAGCCCTGCACTCACATGAATGTAAATACTCTTCAATAGTCGGTAATCGATATCTCGAAACTGTATGGAGGAAGAAAATCGGGCGGTTGTTTAATAATGGTAAAACAACAACTTAAGTAAATAAGGTAAAGTAATCTTTCACTTTATTTTAATTAAGGTACAACAATGTAATAGCACTGTAATATATAACAATGTATAACAATGTAATATATTGTGAACTTTTTATGCACAACAATGTAAAAGCACAGTATGTTTTAGGTATACAAAGTGAAAAGCAATGAATAAAGCAATGAAAATACCTTGAATAAAGTCTTTTTTGGCGTGGAACACTACTCAGTGTTCCTTATGTCAGCTACAGTGGTCACGTTCGTTGCACGATAAGCTATCCGCTGAAATGTACGTTTAGGCGTATTTGTAATTTTGAGTGTAATGTGTAAAATCGAAAATAACCGAAGATGTTGGAGTGACCCCAGCTTTTATAAATTATCCATTGGTGTAGAGCAAATACAATTATTACAAACATACGCCCAATAGCATGATAATAGATATAAATAACTAAATTAACAACCTTTAAAAATAAAGTTGTTTTTGTACTTTTTTTGTTATACCCTATGATGATGAAGACATGGTCATGGAAATGTACATGGTACTGGTAAAGCCAGTATAGGCTTTTTGTTAAATTATAGGTTTTACTAGTAAATCTTGGGATCTTCTAACATGAGTTGGTAAATGTAAGGATTTTACAAATAACAGGTGATTTTCGAGCTTTTACCACTAGAGTTTAGGAAATGCTAGGTTTTACAAATAAAGGTTGGTTTTTGGATGTTTAACAATAAATCGTTGATTTTAATTACATGTTTCTCTTGCGCCCCACAATCTGAATTAGTATTTATATTATTAACAAATGAATAAATAGGCTACGACTCACAATTATAACAACTTTAATATCAGACGCGTTTTAATAACATTATGTTATCTTCAGTGAGGCTACACAATCGAAACTTAATAATAAAAAATTGAACATAACCTACAATATTTTAACAAAAGTAAGAACCGGATCTGGGTTATATTTACATTATGTGAACAGGAACACTTTATATCTATATTAATTTGTAGTGTTTTAAAAACAAGGTTAGGTTAGGTTATACTATGTTATATATATATATATATATATATATATATATATATATATATTTGTCAACATTTACCTTGTTTCTAAGCTAATATTTACCGAATGTATGATGGTTTTACTGGAAAATCTTAGATTTATCCATACAAGCACTTTTACAGTGTCAAATATAAGGCTTGTTACACTCGCACAGATTGGACAATAGAAATAAAATACGGCTGTTTTGGGAGTCTAGTATATAACTTTACTCAGCTACAGCGACATTTCTATAACTAGATCGTTATCATCTTCAGTGAGGAAAAGCTTTATTTGAATAGATGGGCATACTGACATGTTTTAAGATGTGCCAAACTGGAAGCTATCTCGGGCAAAGCCTGATGGAGATAACCCTCTAGTTATCGAAACACCGCCGTAGCAGAATAAGATATACTTGTCTCGCAAAACAGCCGTTTTTTATTTCTATTGACATATATAATTTAGATAGTCTTGTTGATTAGTTAATATTTTTCTTTTTACGGTATTTTTTGTTCGGTTAATTACATTGAGTGTTAATTGTCATTGTGTTCATTGTATTTTACTTCTATGATAAATACCCTTAACCTTCAACGTTTTTGGAAAATTTTCATCTTGCACTTCTTCCCTTGAGAAAAGCCAAGAGCCCTTCTAGTCACGTGGTGTTCCTTAACAGAATGAGTAACGAGAGAAGGGACGAAGCAACGTAAACAGGACTTTTAAATTCCACTTTATTAAGTGTGTGCGGTTAGTATGTGGACGTATTTGAAGATGGACTCCAGAAAGTAATCTCTGTTAATGAACAGCTCGGGAGGGGGGTATTTATTAATAAATATAGGCCGTTATAAAAACACAGAGGTCGGCTAATCACATTAAAACGGGGCGGCGATGTTGGTTCAGCACTGGAGTGACCCCACTCGATGGTCTTTGAAGTGGCGTCTCGCCGGCAATAGCACTGCTCATTTCGTCCTTGCTTTGAATCTATCCTGGAAGTAATTAATTAATTACAGCTGACGGTTAGGCGAGTTAGCTGGGTCACGTGTAGTGCCAATGATCCTTCCGTGTAACCTGCCAGTTCGTTATTTGAATAGTAAATGTTGAAATATTTTGTAACAATTTATTACTTTAATTTGTTTATATTTATTTTACAACATAGTAAAACACTAGTAATAATATTCAAAATTAATAAAAATGAATTCGTCACACAATGACGATGATAATGATCAAGACAAAACCTCCAGTTCGTATTCACGATACATTGTTAGCTTTTAAGACAAGTAGTTTCTAACTATTCCTTGTACATAACCTTAGTTCTAAAAATTTAATCTAATTTGGTAGGCGTTACACCACCTTCCATCCTCCCAACCAACTAAACGTCCTCCCAAATGGAAACTCCCGACCTTCTTACCCGTTAAATACCAACACCCTAAAGCAGTAGCCTATACCCAGCCATTGTTAAAGAATACAGTCACTGCAAAAACCACGCGTTCCACCAAACTTTCTCTTTCTCTGACTGCATAGATAACTACAGGTAATTTTATTTAATACCGTGTTACTTGCTTATCCCAACAGTGTAAAAGAATTGAGCGTTTCCCCTTCTGTTTCAAGATAATTAGCTAATATGCCTACCATTGCATACGAGAGACAGGTGAGAATTGTGAATATGGGCAGGGTTATGGAAAGGATATAGCCCTTCTAGTAGATAATATAAAGACTTTCTGAGGTAATAGAATAATTAGAAACATCAGGAAATAGTAAGGATGAAAGCAAGGTTAAAATGATCCCCTGGTAGACGATATGGGGATGATCACGACAACGCGTGGACAGTGTCGCTGAAGTAGACCTGATTTTAATTCGGGTGAAGAAAGGTGTCTACTGTCTTCTCGGTGACGTAAATAATAAATTATAAAGCATTAGTTGGGTTAGGAAAAGATGTCAGACTTTGTGGTTAGGATCCGAAACTGTTCGAGAATGTAACGCACATGTTTTGGCTGCTAGTTATTCAATAAGTTGACGGAAGGAGATTTGTTTTTTATGTATGTTTAGTTGAAAGTAAACCCAAGGCTTAATTCTCGAGTTAACTAAACGCAAGCCCTGACATACGTCACCGCGGATCAGACCTCCAAATTAAACCTGTATAATATTTTGTCGAGACGCTCTCCTCAGGGATTTAACCTTATATATTGTTTGACTGAGGCGGCTTACGTCACAGCAAATCCAGCCATGTTTTATCTCCCCCGGGGAGGGCGCTTCTATTCTCTACATCTTTCTATATTTATTTCAACGTTTAATTCATTTAAACTGAGAATTTTGGTCAAACACAACAGTCGTTTGTTTTCTATCAGCCAGACAAATTATTCCACTGCAAAAGTGCATTTGTCGACATATTTCACGGTATGCTAAGAAATTTACTTATATATAGTCGAACAGTTTGAGCCTGTAGAATATCAGGCACGAAAGAAATATGAAGCTCCATGCGGATTAGTACAAAATTACCTCAATAGATGATAAGTTTTTCCTACGACCACATAGTACAAAAACATATTTCAGTTATAACTCAGTGTCAACGCAGATGCTTTAAAAAGCAGTAGTTTAAAAAGTAGTTCAATCACTAGATCCTAGGGTCGCTTCTGTCAAGGCATCACCAAAACCAGTAAATGTTTCCAAGTTTCGGCCGCTTACTGCGCTCTTACCCTTTACACATACTCATAATCCCTCACGAAGTTTTTTTACATACGAATTCCGCGTTTCATGTGCAGGGTGCTGAGGGTTAAATGCAAGGATTTTTGAACCTCCTTTTGTATCCTCCACTGAGGTTCTGCAAAATGCTGAGAGTCAAACACAAATATTTATAAGCCTCCTGTTCTATCCTGCACTGATGTGAAAAGCGCTGAAGGTTAGACGTGAGGATGTAAGCCTCTTCTTCTATCCTTCACTAAGTTAATTTCTTGTCAACTTGGATGACAAAACCTTGTAACTTTTATTTCCATAAATTCTCAACGATGCTCCAACATAACAGAAAATTAATACAGATTACATCCTTTGCTCTTTTACAAAAAGAATTCTTAAAAGTTCTGCTTCCGCACGTGATGGCTATTAGGGGTGTAGTATTAATTACCCTAATGCTATTAATAATTTAAAACGAAATAATGAAGGTTACTTATGAATGTATTCTTTTGAGAAAAGCTAATCATTCTTGAAGAAATGCTTAATCTTTATTGGCCATTGTGTTTTGTAATTAAAATGCGCCATCAAAGGAAGCAGAAGCCTGTATATTAATGACTGTGACCTCCCCCCGTAATAGTAATCCCAGCTACTTCTTTCACTGTGATTTTCGCACAAGAAGAAGAAGAAGAAGGAAAAAACCTACTTAATATTTTCCACCGTTTCCCATCACAAAAGACTCTTAAACCCACCTTCATAATTACGAGCGTGACTCTATTTTTCATGGCAGATCATATTTTAAAAGGAGAAAAAACTTAAGCGCTCTATTAAAGAAGCCCCTCCCCTCCCACCTTCGTCAAAGAGGATTCGGAATGAGAGCCGTCTATAAATCTGCGTTTTCAATTTCTTTTAACTCGGTCTGTTGATTGTACAAACATTGCACAGGTCTAATTGGAAGAGATAAACATTTTTGTGACGAAATTTACTGGGTAAAGTTTCACTGAAAGTAATATTGCACCACAACTTACTTTGTCCCTGTACCTGGGACATCAAGCAAATAATAATTTGAAAATCAGCTGTAAACTTTTAGAATAACTCTTCATATATGCCTGGTGCTATAGTCAGTAAACATTTCAGAAATTAGGTTGTTGCTTACAAGTAATACTGCCCCAAAGTATTATAAAGTATAAAGTAGTATAAAGAAATATGGAAAAGATAAACAGAAAAGTAAATGGCACTTGAAATGAGTGTATTCTCTTAACATATGTAGTGTTTAATCTGTTTCAATATATAGACTATATATATATATATATATATATATATATATATATATATATATATATATCACTTTCACTTATGTACTTAAACAAGAATCTTGTTTCAGTTCTTAAACAAGAACTAAGATTCTTGTTTAAGTACATAAGTGAAAGTGATAAGTGTATACAAGAAAACAGTGTTGCATAATCTACAAATATATATATATATATGTATGTAAGAATAAAGTGACTATGGGGACGTCCATGGACAAGCAATGACGTATGCAAAATCATTGCAATATTAGCTATATGTTTGAATATTGTGAATATATAAATTTATTTATAGTAGTGTTTTCTTAAATATTGTAAATTTGTTAAATAAATGCATCTGTGGATATTGTTTAGATGTCGAAAAGTTGGGAAATTTAATGTTAAATTTGTCTGTGAATTGATCGCAACCTTTTTATACTAATAAACAAGTAATATAAAAAATAAATAAATTCCTAATCAGATCAACAAAGAAAAATTTTATTTTAGTTACTTTTTATTAAATAATTATAATTATTATAGATAAAGTAACATAACCTATGCGTTAAAACAGCTGTTCTTCCACATAACAGGAACGTTGAGGGGGGAGGTTTGGATTTTAGCATGGCGGGGTTGGTTTGTAAAATGGGCTGTAATTTTTTTTTGTTTAATTATCTGGGAAACTTTTGCCCGAAATAGAGATGAACGGATGTGATTAAAATCTGGTGGATTGTCCTGGTTATAAATGAGGGTTGCGAGTGGAGTTTGTGCGGGTCACGGGAGACCAGGGAAAATGGATTGTGACAATAAGTCCCCAGTGTCGCAGCCAAAGCTTAAGGAGGCCGTCGCGGTAGGTAACTAGTCAAGGGCTCACAGGATAGACTTCTGTTAGAAGTCTCAAACACCTCGTACCATGGGTATTCGTGACACCGTCCTTTATGGTGTCACGAATAGAGGAAGGTGTCGTGGGATATGGGGTATGCTAGGTAGGTAGTTTCTTTCAAAGTTCATTGTGTATTCGGTTGAGAATGGTAATGATTCAGAACAAGAGGCACTTTTAAGTTGTATGACACACAAAATTCAACTGTCGATGTCGATGGTACGTATTTTACATTGAACTTAAGCCCTATTTCTCAACATTCTTTTCGATTTTGGTTAATACATTTATATTATTTTTCTAAGAATGAGATTCTCTACGAATTTTAAAAGAAATTTTTTTTCTTAATAAACCAAATTACCGTCTTGCTGAACTTATTAAAATAAATATATGAGATAAATACCAAGACAAAACGTTTCCTATCGCACTATTCGATCTTCGTCACTTTCTTGACTCCTTGATCGGTCGGTAACATTTCGTGTCCGTAAGTATTTCATAAATTTACTTGAATCGTAAGTCCGGCAAGTAATCTGTTTATTAATAGCTTTGTAGTTTTACCGATCGTCTTGAAAAAATAAAATCTACAAGAAAACCTTTATTTCTTTACCGAAATTTGCTTTCTCTATTTGTTGTCAACAAGTAAAAATTTTATCTCCGGTTTTTTGAGACTTTTATTAGTTTTCTCAAAAACCATCTGAGTTACTTACAGTTCTTAGACTAGTTTTTCAGGTATATTCATGTAAAATATATAAGAAAACTGGATCCTGAAATTTGCGTTTATGTCTAATTTGATAAAAGGAGCAGAAATTTGGGCGAAATATATCTCCAGCTGAGACGAAGAGTTTTTGGAACGGTTTGGAAATTTTTTTATAGACTTTTTCTACGTAATGAGTTAAAAAAAAATTGTTTGACTGAATACACAATTTAGATACACCTCTGTATAAAAATGTCATATAAATAATCTTGTCACAAGCATTTAATTACAGGAATATATTTTGGGGTACTAAAGACAATTCTATGGTTTTCACCTAATTATGGTGTTGGGATTTCAAGGAACGAACTAAAACCTAACAGAGTCAAATCGAAATGAACTATGACCTAATAGAGGCAAATTGAAACTAACTATAACCGAATACAGACAAATCGTAACTAGAGACAATCCGAAGCGAATTGTAACCTAATAGAGACAAATCGAAAAGAACTATAACCAAAGAAAGACGAATCGTAACGAACCATAACCTAATAGAGATAAATCAAAAGACCTATATCCAAATTAAGATGAATCGTAACTAACTATAACCTAATAAAGACAGGTAGAAACGAACTATAACCTAATAGAGGCAAATTGAAAAGAACTATAACCGAACACAGACAAATCGTAACTAGAGACAATCCGAAGCGATTTATAACCTATTAGAGGCAAATCGAAAAGAACTATAACCAAAGAAAGACGAATCGTAACTAACTATAACCTAATAAAGACAGGTCGAAACTAACCATAACCTAATAGAGGCAAATCGTAACTAACTATAACCTAATACAGACAAATCGTAACTAGAGACAATCCGAAGCGAATTGTAACCTAATAGAGACAAATCGAAAAAAACTATAACCAAAGAAAGACGAATCGTAACGAACTATAACCTAATAGAGACAAATCAACAGACCTATAACCAGATTAAGATGAATCGTAACTAACTATAACCTAATAAAGACAGGTCGAAACGAACCATAACCTAATAGAGGCAAATCGAAACTAACTATAACCGAATACAGACAAATCGTAACTAGAGACAATCCGAAGCGAATTGTAACCTAATAGAGACAAATCGAAAAGAACTATAACCTAATAGAGACAAATCAAAAGACCTATAACCAAATTAAGATGAATCGTAACTAACTATAACCTAATAGAGACAAATCAAAAGACCTATAACCAAATTAAGACGAATCGTAACTAACTACAACCTAATAAAAACAGGTCGAAACGAACCATAACCTAATAGAGGCAAATCGAAAAGAACTATAACCGAATACAGACGAATCGTAACTAATTATAACCTAATAAAGACAGGTTGAAACGAACTATAACCTAATAGAGACAAATCGAAACGAGCTATAACCTAATAGAGACAAATCTAAACGAACTATATGCCTAATAGAGTCAAATCAAAATTTGTGAAAACGTTCACTAATGAGATGAGTTTTCAATATTACACTAAAACATCTTATGAATATTACTATAACTTACTGGAAAGTTTTAAATTATACAAAATATGTTATTATAGCTGAACTGTATCTAATTAGTGCATCATATTTTATGTTTTATTTACTGAGTACAAGTTACTTTCCGGTGGAACGACTCATAACGAGTAATAAATTACTTTTAACAAAAGAAATATAAAACCGTCCTTCAGGTGGCTTAAGGTTGAGTATAAAATTTTGAAATATTTGATTTTAAAAGACATTTTTTAAAAGAAAATTTATTCATGAAGTTAAGCTGTGGAGTAGATACTTTTAATATTTGATCTCTAATGGAAATTGGGGTTAAGACGATGGAGTTACTTAAAATATGCATCTGAATAAAAAGCAGCGGCAATTAGGGAATTAAGCCAGCAAACGGCTCGGACCATAAATGAGGGAGCAATTTCTAATCCCCACTGTTAAAAACGAGATTACAGTAGCTTCGTATCGAAGTATCGAGGGGCCACGGTGGGATTAGTCGCGATGTCTTGAGTCGGCATTGTCGTTGTCTACCCTTACCCGGCGCCTTGTCAGCTCACCCTTGGCAAGCATCAAACGAGGGTAAGTTACCATGTTTTCTTCTACATCCAGGCAAGTATCTAGCTGTCACTGGTAGCAAGTTTTACGGCCAATGCTTGCATTTACAATTTTGAAAGGGTTGCCATCCGGTCGTGGCTCTGAATAAACTCAAGCCCCTGTCCGAGAGCCTGGCCAAGGTAGTCCCGGCTTGAAGTGCTTTTCTCGTCGCTCGATCGGGCTGGTGACAAGTTCAGGCCGTACATTAAGATCTCCAAAAAATGTGCATTTGTGCTTTCTATATTGCTTTTCTATGTTTCTTTTTAATTGAAACTCTTTCAGTGGTAGATCGATAATCTCTAAGCTCATAAGTATGTGTTTAGATATGTGCTCAAACTTCGCTATAGAGTACTTACTCTATAATACCTAACCTTACAGGTCTGCGTTTATGGTCAAGTTAGGCTGTTAAGCATTCACATTTCTATATTAAGGGCCCAGCCTTCCTAAGTGTCATTCTTTAATGGTTAAAGGTATATTTCGCACGCATCTGGATCTAACTAACCGCATAGGATATCTAACGGTACTTTGGAGGGTTATATTAGTTCCTTGTATTTGTAGAAAAACAATAGAAGAGTAGGCTCTGATGGGTTGGTGACCATAGGGGGTTGCCAGTAGGGTCTTTGTTTGGACTAGGGATACTACTCGTAACTCTAAGGCTGCAGTGTTCGGGAGAAGCGGGTGTCGATGTGATTGATTTCTTGGGAATAATTGTTTCATGTATTAAAAAGTGTGCTCTCGTTCTCCCACCTCGGTGGAGTATATTCAAGTTCGTAAAGGTGAAGAAAAAAAAAGGCAGAAGGCGAGTACCTACACTTATCATGGAACGAGCCGCTTACACTTAATCAGAAAGGGATATCGTTACTAGACCAAGTCGGTATCAGGCGGTTATCATCATCTCGACTGCAACAATTCTGGCTTTAGGAAGAAACTTAGGCGTAATCGAAACTCCTACCTCATGATAGTACACAGTCCTACCAATGCTCTTTAGTTCTCCTGAGTGTGGGGACAGGTTTCTTGTTGGCCGGTGATATCATTTGTCTACACGCTTCCATTTGTCTATTTGCTGAGTGAATTTAATTTTCAGGTATTTGAAATTACTTCTTATCAGGTTACTCAAACTATCAACCAGCACACATATATTAACTAACTATCTGAGTGGTGGAAGTGCATTAGAGTTACATTGTTACCCCACAACATACTCCTGACTTCACGTAATGCTCGTCGTTACGCAGATGGTATCTATTCCTGACTCATACACGAAGTCTCCGACGAGTCCATATTTAGATTTGGCCATATTTCTTCATCTGTGCATCGCTCTTTTCTTCAGCTGGACTTCGCTCTATTCTTCAGCTGTACTTCACTCTTTTCTTTAGCTGTGCATCACTCTTTTCTTTAGCCGTTCATTACTCTTTTCTTCAGCTGTGCATCGCTCTTTTCTTCAGCTGTGTATTGCTCTTTTCTTTAGCTGTACTTAACTCTTTTCTTTAGCTGTACATCACTCCTTTCTTTAGCCGTTCATCACTCTTTTCTTCAGCTGTGCATCGCTCATTTCTTCAGCTGTGCATAGCTCTTTTCTTCAGCTGTACTACACTCTTTTCTTCAGCTGTACTTTACTCTTTTCTTTAGCTGTGCATCACTCTTTTCTTTAGCCGTTCATTACTCTTTTCTTCAGCTGTGCATCCCTCTTTTCTTCAGCTGTGCATCGCTCATTTCTTCAGCTGTGCATAGCTCTTTTCTTCAGCTGTACTACACTCTTTTCTTCAGCTGTACTTTACTCTTTTCTTTAGCTGTGCATCACTCTTTTCTTTAGCCGTTCATTACTCTTTCCTTCAGCTGTGCATCGCTCTTTTCTTCAGCTGTGTATTGCTCTTTTCTTCAACTGTACTTAAATCTTTTCTTTAGCTGTACATCACTCCTTTCTTTAGCCGTTCTACACTCTTTTCTCCAGCTGTGCATCGTTCTTTTCTTCAGCTGTACTTCACTCTTTTCTTCAGCTGTACTTCACTCTTTTCTTCAGCTGTACTTCACTCTTTTCTTCAGCTGTACTTTACTCTTTTCTTTAGCTGTGCATCACTCCTTTCTTTAGCCGTTCTACACTCTTTTCTCCAGCTGTGCATCGTTCTTTTCTTCAGCTGTACTTCACTCTTTTCTTCAGCTGTACTTCACTCTTTTCTTCAGCTGTACTTTACTCTTTTCTTCAGCTGTACTTTACTCTTTTCTTTAGCTGTGCATCACTCCTTTCTTTAGCCGTTCATCACTCTTTCTTCCAGCTGTGCATCGTTCTTTTCTTCAGCTGTACTTCACTCTTTTCTTCACCTATTCTCCATCCCAGTTACCCCCTGATTTGTACTTTCAATTCTATAGCTTTTTTCCGATGGTAATTATTTTTATTTTAATCCATTTTCGTTCACTTGAGTTCTTTACTTTACAATCTCTTCTTTATCGTGTCGCTGCCTATTTCATCTTATACATGGGCTGAACTCACACATTTTGCCTTCAATCTTAACGTGGCTTCCCTATCAGCATAAAAAATACACAAGTTATCTTTTCGCATGCTTTAATGTTCATCACCATTATTAACGTTTGCATGATTAATGTGCTTTTCTTACAGTCTGGTCCTGCGCTGGTTTTATAGTTCATAATTGATTAACATTGCTCATTATTCGTACATCATTATTTATCTTTTATTATTCGATATGTAGCATTAAATATCCATTTACAACTCTGCTTTCATAGATTTTACTAGTTTTTCTTCTCGTTTATTACTATTCACTTTACATTAATATATATTTTAATTTACTCATTTTTAACCAGCGTTCTTTAGATTTCAACTTATTTGTTATATTCTATTTTAGTTGTATATATTTATTATATTTTACTTTTTAAAATATTTTTATTCTACTTAATTATTTTTTTATTTTTCTATAATTAAATTCCACCAGGGAAAATGTAATTAGTCATTCATTACTCAACATTCTTCTTCTACCATCTATCATTTATTCTCTAACGTGCAACTTTTCTTGGTATTTGTGTTTATTCGTTTCTCATTATTGAGACGCTGCCTGCTATGATGCTATTACAATTAAAAATTCACTCATAAAATATTCTTTATTTCAGATGTAGTTACTTTATTGCAGTCCTTCGACATTCTGTTGTTCATTATTATTTCACCAACAGAAGCCATCTTCTGCTCAAAACCATTTGCCGGTCATTTTCTACGTAGTTTCAGTATCTATAGATGAGTTGGAAGAGCGAGTAAGAGGGGGCGTTCTTCAGTCCATCAGAGTCGAAATGCCGTTCATCTCGCATTTTCTTCAGGAAAGAAATGCTTCTCATTTTAGGTATTATTTTCCCCTAATATCCAGTTCTTGAGGGATCATTATGTCCTTCCATTACGTGTACCTTCTTACATATGCCCTTTCTTATTCTTCTTCTTACATGAGGGTGTAACGGGTAGGCACGCCTTTATGGGCCCAATAGAGAGTAGGTGTCCTTGAAGTTAGCAAACCCCTCACGTGATTACAAACCCAGGGTTTACTACAACAGGGTTTAACCCTATCTATATTCGCATATGCATATCCTTTGTAGGCGGTACTAGTCACACTGGCTGTTAAGTCCTCCCAGGTAAGCTTTGCTCAGGTTGGTTGTACAAACGTCCATCTTGATTCATGTTCCTGTCGTCGGTTCCTTGTCCATATCAATCTCCTTCAAATTGAATTTCTCATTCGAAAGTCAGATTTGCCGTATTTCCACCAGTTCCTTTCTGTTTTCAGAACCCTCCCACTCAGCAAAATCCGTTTTTAAATAAACGAAGCAATTTTGAGCGAGATCGATTCTATTTTAAATTAAGATTCAATCTATCAAATCGAAGCGGGATGAAACAGCTGCTAGACAGGGTCGCGCTAAAGTCTTAACGAAGAAAATGTAATTTTTCATTTACGTGCTTGGATCAACTTTTTCGATTCCTTTACTCTTCTTTTTTTATGTTTGTACTAAGAAGAGAAATGAGGGAAGTCTCGGGAGCTGCTCGAAATGAAGCAATTTTTAAAAATTTCCAGTTAATCCTGGACTTAATTTCTACTCTTAACATTTTTGCATATTCCACCCTCTTCAACCCTCACTGTGTGCTAACGTCAATCCTTTGCAAATAAAAATAATCGAAATTTTAAAAAGCTTACAGCGGGAAATTAAAGAAGCGCCATGGAGTACAAAGCGCTTATAAATAAGGGATTAATTTTAAAAATATAATTTTACAATATTTAATAACGTCTCATTAGTTCGCCGAGAGTCTCGCTTATCTTTGCAGTTAATTTTATGGAGATTTAATTTGAAATTTTATATTTGAAGCATTGTTCACCTATTTAAGACGCAATGCCATTCGCCAGTTTCTCTCAACAGTTGGATGAGAGTAAACGTTATTGAATCTGTTTGTTTTCAGCGATGACTTGATGTGTTCAATCTGTGCACATAGCTCTGTTCATCCAATGTCACATCTTAAGATAGATATTAAAAATACACACTGCTCGGTTATTATTCAGGTTTCAACCCTGTCCATACTTTCACCGGCTCAGGCAGTAAGGTGGATCGCCTAATGTGCCTGTAGCTCAGCAGATTCACAGAGAGACAACACCTGCCAATCACCCTACCGTCAGAGTGTTGTCAATCTTGTGCATTACAAAGTACCCGTGAATCGGTCTGGCGTTTCGTCCAGACAGCGGAAGGCGGGGCTAAACTCTTAACTCTCGCCGAAAGGATTGTATAATATATAATACTGATGTTAGCTATAGTACCTGTTTAAATGATACCTTTGTTGTCAGATAAATGGGTAATTATTATTTGATAATTCACTGTTAACTGATAAATGCATGGTCCACATTGAGAAAAGAGTTTCATGGTTTCTAATTGTATTGACTTTTATCTAATATCACTAAGATTCTAACTGGGTATTGGCTACGTAATACTTTTCACATTATTTCACTGCATACAGCCTTACCTCTGCGCTTTAACCCCAGAGTGTTCGTCTTTAACTTCATCTACTACTTGGTTAATATAAAAAAGGAAGACGGAAATAGGTTTTTTACTTTTTCTCTACTAGTAATCTTTTTGTACGCCTAACAAACTTTGTTTGTTTTTCTGGACTTAACGACTAGCATAATGATATGGTGCTAGTAAAACCCATAATGGTAATTCTCTCTCTCTCTCTCTCTCTCTCTCTCTCTCTCTCTCTCTCTCCATTATTACTTCCCCAAACATTTAATAATAGAGCGAAATTATTTTTAATTTGTTTTTCGTAAACGAATTAAAGATTTATGATAGCTACACTTGAGACCAAGAAATAAACAAAGTATATCACAGTCTCTGTGCGTCTGACAAGGAGGAAAAACTGTAGAAAGCCCTAACATATTATCGGACCGAAGGATAGGAAGTGGGAGGTCAGTCGAGTCAAGTTAGTTCATTGGATCTGCTTTTAACTCTCAAAAAGTCGCTTGGTCTTATGTATTATATAAGTATTGAAAAAACACTGAATAAATATTAAAATAAAATTGAGCCGAAACACAAATTTTAATAATAAAAAAAACTTGTCACTACCACGTAGCATGGTCGCCTGAAGATACATATGGCAGTTGCTGTATCAAGTAGCTTGGTAGCCTTAAGAAACTTGTGGCTAATGTATCGAGTAGCAGGGTCACCTCAAGAAATATTAGGCAAATGTTGTATCAAGTATCATGGTCACCTGAAGAAACTTGTGGCTAATGTTGTGTCAAGTAGCATGGTCACTTCAAGAAATATGTGGCTGATGTATCAAGTAGCATGGTCACCTTAAGAAACTTGTGGCTGATGTTGTATCAAGTAACATGGTCACCTCAAGAAATATGTGGCTGATGTTGTATCAAGTAGCATGGTCACCTCAAGAAACTTGTGGCTGATGTTGTATCAAGTAACATGGTCACCTCAAGAAATATGTGGCTGATGTTGCATCAAGTAGCATGGTCACCTCAAGAAACTTGTGGCTGATGTTGTATCAAGTAACATGGTCACCTCAAGAAATATGTGGCTGATGTATCAAGTAGCATGGTCACCTTAAGAAACTTGTGGCTGATGTTGTATCAAGTAACATGGTCACCTCAAGAAATATGTGGCTGATGTTGTATCAAGTAGCATGGTCACCTCAAGAAACTTGTGGCTGATGTTGCATCAAGTAGCATGGTCACCTCAAGAAACTTGTGGCTGATGTTGCATCAAGTAGCATGGTCACCTCAAGAAACTTGTGGCTGATGTTGCATCAAGTAGCATGGTCACCTCAAGAAATATGTGGCTGATGTATCAAGTAGCATGGTCACCTCAAGAAACTTGTGGCTGATGTTGCATCAAGTAGCATGGTCACCTCAAGAAACTTGTGGCTGATGTTGTATCAAGTAGCATGGTCACCTCAAGAAACTTGTGGCTGATGTTGCATCAAGTAGCATGGTCACCTCAAGAAACTTGTGGCTGATGTTGTATCAAGTAGCATGGTCACCTCAAGAAACTTGTGGCTGATGTTGCATCAAGTAGCATGGTCACCTCAAGAAACTTGTGGCTGATGTTGCATCAAGTAGCATGGTCACCTCAAGAAATATGTGGCTGATGTATCAAGTAGCATGGTCACCTTAAGAAACTTGTGGCTGATGTTGTATCAAGTAACATGGTCACCTCAAGAAATATGTGGCTGATGTTGTATCAAGTAGCATGGTCACCTCAAGAAACTTGTGGCTGATGTTGTATCAAGTAACATGGTCACCTCAAGAAATATGTGGCTGATGTTGCATCAAGTAGCATGGTCACCTCAAGAAATATGTGGCTGATGTTGCATCAAGTAGCATGGTCACCTCAAGAAATATGTGGCTGATGTTGTATCAAGTAACATGGTCACCTCAAGAAATATGTGGCTGATGTTGCATCAAGTAGCATGGTCACCTCAAGAAATATGTGGCTGATGTTGTATCAAGTAACATGGTCACCTCAAGAAATATGTGGCTGATGTTGCATCAAGTAGCATGGTCACCTCAAGAAATATGTGGCTGATGTATCAAGTAGCATGGTCACCTTAAGAAACTTGTGGCTGATGTTGTATCAAGTAACATGGTCACCTCATGAAATATGTGGCTGATGTTGTATCAAGTAACATGGTCACCTCAAGAAATATGTGGCTGATGTATCAAGTAGCATGGTCACCTTAAGAAACTTGTGGCTGATGTTGTATCAAGTAACATGGTCACCTCATGAAATATGTGGCTGATGTATCAAGTAGCATGGTCACCTTAAGAAACATGTGGCTAATGTTGTATCAAGTAACATTATCACCTCAAGAAACATGTATATAATGTTGATCCGAAGGCCTTCTGGGAGCTCTCGTGGAGCGTGAAAAGAAATTTTACTATGTCGAAGCACTTAAAAAATGATACTAACTTATAATACTGAACAAAAGTTATATTCGTATTAATTCCAGAGAAAATAAGACTCAAATTAAAATTAATTCGCCTTCTTAACTATGCTTTCAGTAGTGTATGAAAAGTTGTCTGCACAATATTTGCAGGCGAAACATTAATAAGATATTGTGGGTAAGGTAACTTCTATCTACTCTACACGGTATAAAAACATTTCTAAGCTCCAAATTACTATTTGTAATTACCGACACCTCTGCGTAAATAATATTCACTACGGAACTTTGGTCCTATACCATGATCGACGTTTGTACACTCAGGCTTAGTATTATAACATAAAGTACAATACGAGGCTTTAGAGTAATTTCAGTT
This sequence comes from Prosapia bicincta, assembly GCA_036971475.1. Taxonomy (NCBI): domain Eukaryota; kingdom Metazoa; phylum Arthropoda; class Insecta; order Hemiptera; family Cercopidae; genus Prosapia; species Prosapia bicincta. The sequence goes on from JBAIZL010000393.1 coordinate 7,821,356, forward strand.
AGTAGCAAAAATAATTATCTGTAGGATTAGCAAAGAATGACACAAATAGTTTGTAAAGTGCCGACAAAGCAGGTACCATCCGTTATCCTTTTCCAGGAAAGCTATAAACTGCGTGCAGGCAATTTGACAATAGAAGGGTCCAAGCTTATTAGGACGGGAAAATCCACTGATCGATATAGCCTGGGAAAATAACCGTGTACCGTTAGATGACTAATTGTGGAAACTGTGGGAATTTACAAAGAACACATTGGTAGTGGGAGAGATTAGGGATTTCATAAAAACTAAATGATCGGGAGACGGAGGAAAGTTTTGAAGGGAACTCGGAAGCAGACGGATTGGTGGGGACAAGGATGGGAGTGTTGTAAAAAGATTAAATTTAATTAAGTAAAGAGTTTTTATAAGTAAATTTTAAAAAGTGCGACGTAAAAGTTTTTTTTTAGAAATATAAAAGTAAGTTTTTTTGTGTGTCGAGTGTAAGTGCAGAAGATAACTAAGGCCAAGATTCCAGGGACTCTTCAGAACAATAAGTATTATTTGAATATAAGTGTAGCCAACAGACATCTATATTTTAGTTCAGAACAAATTTAATTTCTTTACCATTCATAAAATTTAATCTAGTTTCACCATTTCTAATTTAAGAAGCAAAGCTTCCGTAATATCGATCCGAGAGAAACTATAAAATTTTAATACTGAATTTATTATCTTTGTTATGTTACTTTATTAGAATTCTAAAGCCTCAAAGTCCACCTTTATAATTGTAAGGTTAGTTAAGATATCAATCCTGTCACTGCAAAATATTTAATATAAATTTGGTATAATGTGTAAAGAAATAAATGCAAGTGATGTTTAAAAATTTATAAGAGTGTTAATTCTTTATAAACCTGAAGGTGTGACATTGGATAGGTAAGGTAAATAAATAACATTAAAAATAAATTATAAAATTAACAAAAGTTAAGTTATAGTATAGAGGTATTTCATTGCTACATTGTCATAATCGAATTTCCGTTATAAATAAAGACTTTCTGTTCCCATGTTTCTCACTGTTCTAACGCGTTGGTTGCTTTGGATGGACTATAGTTTAATCTATAAAGGTAATAGTTTGTCTTGGAGCTGCAATAAGATGAAACTAAAATCATAAATTAATTTAACTACGGTATAATTTTAATATTAGCAGAAATTATTATTCTTCTTTAAAAAAATAATGTAATTTAATAAATGTAATAATTTTTTGTTTTGTGTATCAATTTGTTTCTCAAAAGCGTGTGCTCGTAAATTAGCTATTTGGTATTATAATATATATATATATATATATATATATATATATATATATATATATATATATATATATATATATAAATTTAATTTTGTATGTGTGTGTGTGTGTTCCTCAATCACGTAAATATTACTTTACCCATTAAGCTTATTTTACATAGACATTCTTAGCGTTCCTGGTTAACACATAGGCCTATTTTTATTTAGTAATTCCTTCATGGTACCGCTCCACGGGACTTGTAAATCTCCTTAACACTCAATTTTCTATACTCCATTTAATACTTAACTTGACGCAATCAGCTGATAATCACCTGTAACAGTCACTTTTAAACAGCTAATAGTAATTGATTGTTATTCATCTTTCTAGGTTAGTTTACTTTACAAATGCTATGTTACAAGCAGAAGTTTTTCCTTTCCTTGGTTTTCAAGACAATAATCAGTAAGTTTATATTTTGATATATTTATTGAGAACTAATCTATACTATTATATAAAAATCTAATGGTGTCTGTCTGTGTTTATAATACTCAATCACGGAAAAACTACTGGAACCATTGAACTGAAATTTGGTATTTATTTCCCGTTCCCACATGTTCATTTATAGGGGGAAAATTACCGGACGACGACGAAAGCATCATAGATACGAAACAAAATTATGAAAACTCTCGCTCACTATCCAAAAGTTTACAATTTTGGAAAAATGTAATTCTCCTAAACGTGGGGCTAATAGTGCTGGTAAAAATACAGATTGCCCATTCCCAATACAATGCGTATAAAATGAATCAAAACCATGTCCTGAAGCTATGTTGACAATTGTTTGCTATTGCCACGGAAGGTTAATTTTATATACCTATGAAGTATCCAGTCAGGATAGATTTGTTTGTAATTTTATACGTTTAACCAAATGTACACATTTAAGGCTAGAACAGAGATCACGTGACGAAGTATTACTCCACGGAAGTAGACGTTTAATTAGGTAATGTTGTATAAAATTACAACCAAATATCCTGACTGAACACTTTACATATATATTGTAATATTGGTATATATTATTGTATAAAATTACAACCAAATCTATCGTAACTGGATACTTTATAGGTAGGCCTATATTTAAATATACGTATACGTAGTACGGCGCGTCGTTGACACGTGGACTTAGTACTTCTTTTTACTCCGCAATACATTTATACCCAACTTTAAATTGATACAAATTTTATTTATTATTGAGAGTTTTCATTATATTTTTCGTATCCCCGATTACTTTCTGCGACGCCCGGTATAATTTTCCCCCTATCGAACACGTGGGAATGGGAAATAATCACATGGACATTCTTGAGGTCCCTGGTTTTCACATAGGTCTATTTTTATTTAGAAATTACTTCAGGGCACCGCCTTGGAAACTTGCCTTGGAAACTCCCTTAACGGTAGGTTTATAAACTATAGTTTGATATATTGTTTGCGATTTAATTTCAGTAAATTAACTTCAACACAAATACAAATTAAATCAATACAAATATTCGTCAACCGCTTACGAAGGACGGGTACTCTGTTAGTATATATACATGTATATATATATATATATATATATATATATATATATATACATATATATACTCTATTAGATATTATAATATATGTATATAGTCATAACATTAACCAGTAAAATTAGGTTTTCTAAAATTAAAATTAATTTTTTTTTTAATTTTTGGTGGAAGAGTAGTTAGGTCTTCTCCACAATTAGATGCTATATATGGCACTGGCCGTGATCCCTAATGCTTACACGCAGTCAATGTGAATGACGTTGCATATCTTCGGGGGCCACAACACCCCACCTTCTTTGACAGAATGCTTGAAAAATTACCTATCATCACCTAATGGTTATTCTAACGTCTGCTACTTTCTCTCCATATTCGTGCGAATTTCTCCCACTAATCTGTTTCGTGGGATTTTCCTCGTCCATTCACTTTTCTTGCATTACCAAGGTATACAAATTTTTCTATTCCTTCTATTAGTTCACACTCTTCTGATTTATATCTTGTTCTAATTTTCAATCATTAATTAAATACATTTTATTCATTCACTCAAGTTCAAATACATTTTTTTAAACTTGTAGTGGATGACACTTGATGTTAATATAGTTTTTCAAATATTAATTCATTAAATATATTTTATTAACTAATTATAGTTTTACATGGGAGAAAAGCTATTCGCAATAAGGACAAGGTATGCAATATAGTTACTTCGTCCCATTTGGAATAAAATAAGTAATAACATATGGTTTCATGAAACAGCTGATTTAATGTTATAGGTTATGTGGTGGAACAGCTGTTTTACGCATAGGTCATGTTACTTTATCTATATTAATCGTAATTGTGTATTAAAAAGTAACTAAAATAAATTTATTCTTTGATGACCTGAGTAGGTATTGACTTAAAATTTTTTTTTTATATTACTGTTATGCAACTTTATAACTCATCGCTTGCTGAAACCTTATCGACTGTCAGCTGTCTGGATGAATTTTCAAATGTAAATATTTTGAGAAATGTTTTCGTGCATCAAGCTCGGCCTGACTGAGCAAAGGGTCGGGTCAAGGGTCCACGATTAGAACAATTTAACTAAACATTCTGTTCAGACGAACTAAGTTCAGCGGGCATGAAATATAAAAATCTCTCATTGCGTGACCTGCCCAGTGAGTGAGCGCTTCACTTGCCTACATCGCTAAGTAAGTACTCAGGCCTAAGCCACTCAATATGTTTAGCTTTGTTCTCTCCTTATACGCAGGCTATGCAGTTAAAATAGAAACAAGTTTTGTGCAATCAATGCTTACAATTTTTCCTATTTTAATTTTTTTCTATTTATTAAGAAATCTATTTAATTCTCAAACACACAAAACACAAACCTCAGTACACTATTTTACTAAAAAGACAAAATTCTTAGCTCAGTGGAAATGTGAAATTTTTAAAATTAAAATAGAGTTCTCCATTTTCATTTAGGTACTGTGCTAGTTGTAGTAGGCTTTAAATGATATTTAGTAGGAAATATTCACTCTTTACCGCAACTGATTAACATTTTAAAATAAATACTATGGAGGTTGTGATAACTATTGTTAAAACCAAATATTTAATTGAAATATATGGTGTATATATGTGTTAGGCCCACATTGTTACACTAGATTCTAATCCCAGATGTCCATTTTAATCTTGGCAGTTTTGTGTTTTTTATATTATTTTAACACTGTTAGTAAATAGGGAAGGAGGAAAATTATCACGTTACACTGAATCAGAGTGGCATTGGACGAACATTAACGAAAAGCTCTCATTAATAAGCGACGATGTCAGTATTAAAACTAAAATAACAGTAGGAACTCGTTTATCCTCTCCATTAACCGAGTTCCGGATTAACCGAGGTAATAACAAAATATGCACTACGTAAAGGCTTATACGTTTTGGATATCCAGAAACACTTATAGCGACGACGTAAAAATAAGTTTCTTTCACTGGTACGTAACACACTCAGAAACTTCTTCAGAAAATAACTTTATTAACTGGAACATTTTTCTAAATGTTTGTATTTTTCATTTGTTCCTGTATCTCATTTTTATTTGTACATTATGTATAATTTGATAGTACAGAACTTCTGACCACTGTATTTCACGTTTTTACTAACTTCACCAGCACATCGTACGTTCCTTACCGAGTTCCCAATTATGTCACTCCACATTACCTCCGGTCGGTCACCGGAAGGCTCTCCTGTGGTACAACTGTGAGTAAATAGTTACTTACTCAACTTCTAAACGTGGAGTTGAATCATTAGTATAGGCCTACTGCTTGCAATGTCGTCATCGTTTGTTGAAGTTGCTTTTAAATATGGTAAATATAACTTTTGTATGCACGCAGTGAATGGAGAACAGCTGTCGCAGTATGTCTGAGAACATCGTACTGTATAAACACATCTAACACCTGTGCAAAGCATACGCTAAACATATTCAGCGTCAGCTGACTTTCAATATTTCAGTATTTACGTAGTATTTTAACGTACTAAAATACTTAGTCCGCGGACATACAGAAAGCAACTGGTGATCGCAACACAACGCATACTTGAGTTGCATTTTCACAGCATACGGAGTCGCATGCACATATTCATAGAGAAGTGATAGAAACGCGACTAGCGAGTGACACAGAAACTAGAGTTGCTTCAGTCACGGCATGATGTAAACTCGTTGCTCAATTTCTCAGTTGCCAGCAGTATTTGTTGTGTTGTGTATGCGTTTCTCAAGAGTACTATTGTATTTATATAATAATTGTTTTTATTTGTATTTTCTGTGGTTCTGTTTCTTTGAATAGTCTTTTATTATACTGGTATAGTGTGTCAGTAAAACAAAATATTGCTGTATCTGGTCATGATTTGTGTACCCAACAACGAATGATACGAATTATTACCAACAGTTTATTCAAAATATATAAAATCGGCACTTGAACTATAAAATTTCATTTGCTTAAAAACTAACTTGTATTTTATTGTAATGTAACGTTATTTTAAGTTTTGCAGTTATACATAAAAATAAATACATAAATGAGCAATTAACCTTTGCTCGGTGATATTGTTAAACGTTCTCCAGCTGAAATTTATTTCTCCATTTTTCTAGCCAATTATTTGTTTTTTTTTCTTGACGTTCTAAAATACATGACTTGGAAAAGGTAGTCGTAACTGCTAATGTTCATACGATAATAATTAAAAACTCGGTCTGGGTAATTTCGTGAATTTTGCACAGCAATGTATTGACTTTGTCTCGCATGAATAACGTTATAGAGGTGTAGGCCTACACTAAATCGTATTTTTTTGTAACGTTTTTGTAGTTTCTTTCTTAAAATATAGACAATCTTCCTCTGATGACGACATAACTGACAATTTAAGTAGCAACTTCATATGAACAATAGTGTAAACCGACTAAAAACTTTTCTAATAGCAACTCAAGTTTGAGTTGCGTTGCCGTCACCAGTTGTCATCTGTATGTTCGCGGCCTTAGGCCTAATAAAGATATGGAAATGTCAGCTAAATGCAAGTATAGGTTAGTTATTTATTATTACGTATGTATTTATTTAGGTTAATAACTGTTGACCATTGTGGTCGTAATCTACTTCCCTCAGTGGGTGATACATTTTTTAAAAATATTAAAATGATAAAACAGAATAAACTAGGACAATTATTTCATCTCGTTTTATTAGTGAGTTCACACTTCGTCTCTTTTTACTCGTTGTATTTTTTGAATCTTTATTTTATGGATTTCTTATACAGTTTTCAGTAATTTATTTCTGTTTCTTTTTACTAGTCAGATAAGAAATATTTTGAAAACCTACTTACAGTTAACGGAGTAAAAGCAGAATACGAATATAAGACAAATTTCTTGTACGCTACTTATTTTAGAGAAAGTAAACTTTAAACTGTCCATTTTGTTTGTGGCGCGATTAGGAGAGATTGGGATGTAGCCTACATGAGAATTTTAGATATGACGAAGCCAGTGTATGTTTCTCGTCTTGAATAGGGGCTGGCTGGCATACGTAAGATGAGAAAGTATTTGTAGAAGTCAATGCATGTTTCTATCCTTGAAGAGGAACTAATCCGTGCTTTGATGGAGCCTGTGCATGTACCGAATTTCGTAGAGGAACTAATCTGTACTTTGACGAAGCCAGTGTTAGTTTCTAGTCTTGTAAAAGGACTAGTCCGTGTTTTTTTTAAGCCTATGAATGATCCCATTCTTGTAGAGGGGCTAGTCCGTGCTTTCACGAAACCATTGTTTAGATGCTGTTTGTTGTTAGTACTATTTTAGAACGACTATTTCGTCGTTTGAAGCAAATATTTCTTGATTTCTAATGTTGATTGATGGAAGAGTTTAGGACCATTCCCATTGAGAACCTTGTCTTCAATCCACAGCGCGCTCTACAGTACTCTCTGAGCATAACACAGTACTCTTGGATGATTGTGCAATCTGTTTGCTCTTTATATTATACATTTATCATTTTAAATATTTTAATCGTAAATACATACGAGTTCTATTTTTGGGGAAATCTAGGCTGTATGAAATGGTTACTGCTGCAACGTGATTTGCATTTGTTTGGAGGTTACGCTAACTAACTAAACTAAGTGCAAACACTTCCTGTCTTATCAAGTTTCTTATCTCTGTCATTGTTTGTTGCTTGAAACTGAAACCTTCCGACCCTCCACGCATGTCTCAAGGTCAGTCTAGCGATAACGCCTAAACCTGCGGATGTCTATTGGTGGAAAATTAATAAGGAATTGTTACTCCAAAGAAACGGAAGTAGGATGTAGTAAGAATGTCGTGAAAGTCATAATAAACGTAGTACTTGTATTGGGGCGTAACTGTTAGTGCTTTCTTCTGAATTTGTAATTAAAAGGAAAGAGTACAGGTATCAGCCAGTCGAAAAGGGCAATTCCCAGAATATACATGCAAAAACCTTTAGAGTTGGGATGAGGATAAACGGGAGTGCACTTCTTCTGATGAACGCAGATACTGAAATGGGCATGTAAATTAGATTAGTAGCTTATGTCTAGTGGGATGTTCGCGGACCTCGGAATGTCCCCTTCGTCACCTGAACACGAGGCAGGTTATTAGTGCATATTTACGTGGTTATGGAGGGAAATAATTCCAGGACTTGCTCAACAGAGGTGAATCTTGCTCGTTTTGGGTAAAGCCCCTAAACTCGTGGTCCTTCAGTAGGGACAGCGATCTTTTGTCGTAGGCGGGGTTGTATCAGTATATACGTGGATGTCGTACGTACATCGGTCTAACGATGAACTGAACTGTCCTGGAATGAATACAAGGGACAAAAACAGCCCTGAAGGAGAACGGTATGTTTCTAAACAACTTACGTTTGAAACACAATTGACAAAAGTTGATGCTCGAAATGAAGGCTGCTGTGACGTAACATGAGATGGGACCGGAAAAAGAGAAACGAAATGAATAAAGTCAAAGTCAGCTTTAACAACTGCGCACGTACCTTCTGAGCAGAGTAGAATTTAAGGACGCTGAAGCATGAGCTAGGGCAAGTATTCAGAGTGTGATTGAATGGTCCATCCTGTACTAAGAATAACGGTTGCCTTGGAAAATACAGGGTCAGAAGCGCCTAAAAAATAAATTCCGCCTCATTATACTACATTTTTGGGGTTAACAACCGCCTTTGTTTTTGCTCAGGCGTAACCATCGCGACCTGTGATAACATAATAGCAGTGACCAAGTCGACCTGTCGTGAACTCTCCACTTGTTGATAGCGGGGATTTAACACAGAGAGGACTTTATTTACTGATAAAATATCTCTTAACAATATTTTTTTCAAGTTTTGTAACGAATGTACGCACGAGCGAGCGCGCACGGTTGGATAGTTTCAACAACATAGTTAACAGATGTTTTAAAAGAAATTTATTTTTCCTCAACAACTGGTGTAATTCGTAATAGGCGCGCGAATTGAGTGTGTTTTTGTATATAACATTGAGAGAGGAAGGAAAATAGTAGAAAAATAGAGTCTGGATAGCAGATGAAGAGATGAATCAAACACTGGAATCAATAGAGGAGAAAATTAGAAGATAAAAAATATGACAGTACACATAGTATGGGAACTGAATGTAAGAGAGAGAGAGAGAGTTAGTTAGTATTAGAGAGTGATAGACAGAGTTTGATTAATAACTTTAAGTTAGAGAGAGGAAGACTGGGAGAGGGCATATAAAAGCGTTGAAAGAATAAGGAGAGTGAGAGTCGGTATTAGAGAATATAAAAGCATTAAGAGATTAAGAACAGTTAAAAAAGAGGAGGATAAAATCATTACTGAAAGATGATTGACATAAATCAAGGGATCGATCAAGAACTAGAACTAACAGATGGAAAAATTGGAAAAGGGAGAATATGAAATAGAAAAAGAAAGAATAATAGACAGACAAAAGTGAAGAGATGAGAGAAGTCATAAGGGGGAATAGAAAGGAGAATAAATAGTTTGTGCTGCAAAAAAGTGCAGAGAGAAATCAACAGGGAAGTCATGAGAATTTGTAGGTCCAGGGATAATCCAGAGGGTACCAGAGTGTCTGGACACTGGAAACTCCAAATGTTTGACCTACATTATTTGGTTGTAAAATGTAATTATTACCTCAGTATTCAATATTTAAAAACTGTATCTACAATAAACGTTTGTGTTTTAACTTGTTGCTAATGTTGACATATTTGTAGGAAACTAAAAACGTAACTATTTACTAACATTTTTGTTCAGTGTTTTTATTGTTAAAAATTACAAACAAAGAACACAGTATAATTACTTCTCAAATCAACTGTTTTGAATAAATAGTTTTGAGAGTCAGGTGAAGAAAATGTACAAAAAAATATAAATAAAAAACTTTCTAGTAAAGGAGTAATGATAGGCTTAATTAGAAAACTTACAGTTGTTACTTGTAATCATGAGGTTTTTATAATAAACTCTTTTTCAACTTAATTTGGCAAAATACCTCTACTGGAAATAACTCTTGGAACTCGCAGCATTGAACAATGCACTGATCAAATGTGAAACATCTCTGCTGAGAAATATGAGGAAGTAGTGGTTTTCTCCCAAGTTAAATTAAAAAATCAATCAAAAACTTTTCTAGAGAGGAGCGAGGGAAGATAGTATAAAAAAATTTGTGAGACAAAGGGAAAGTTATAAATGTTTGCGAAAATTTTTGTACTTAATTTAGTATCATCTTTGTGTAGTAAATTATGAATTAATAAATTGTTGTAAGAATTTATTATGAACAAAAATCAAATTATATATAAGCCTGCCTCATATCATGTAAGTATTACATTCTACATTTTATTTAACATAAATCAAAATGAACATAAATATTGATAACAGCTAGTTTTGATAAGTTTTCCTGCAGTTGATTACAGCTCCATTTTCATTACTAGGAAGCAGGCTGAACTATGTATCCATGGTAAGTTTCAAGTCCGTCTTTATTTAGTCTGATCTTTTTGTATAATCTGGGTTTTTTATTATTAAAAATATATTTGACATTAAAAAATTGTATTTAATCTCTAAATATTTAAAAAAACAACCATTGCTGGAAATATGCTTATATTTTAGCATCAACTACTACAGTATAGAAAAATTTCAAAATAGGCCATTCTTGAAATCTTTTTCTTACTTCTTCCCTAAATTAGTATTTTTTTTATTCAATTCCTCGTATAAGTTCACACTCTCCTCATATATATTGTTCAAATTTTCAATTGTTAATAAAATACTTTTGTTCACCCACTAAATTTCAAATACATTTTTTAAACTTGCAGTGGAATACAATTGATATTAGAACTAGGGATGGGCCGATTCCTAAAATTTTCGATTCCGATTTCGATTCTAAAATTTTCCTTTCGATTCTCGATTCTTTAGTCGATTCTCGATTCTTTCAAGTTATATTAGCTTACACGCTAGGTATCTAGTAATTAATTTAGTTAACATATTGGTCATACGGCAAAACCATTTAAAAGTTCTGTTTTTATATAATAGGCTACACAAAACGTTCAACCTTAATTTATCAATAGGAATTTTTAAAAGCATAAAAACATATCAGATAAAAGTAAAAGACTTATTTTAAAGTTAAAAATGTGAACTTTACACTATTTTATGATGTTTGAAAAAATACCTAAGCCTATTTACATTGTCTCTCAAAACAAAACAAACAAACGAACAACATAAATTTAAAAAAATAATAGTTATAGGGTATGCCCCTGAATCAGTGGCAGCGACAAGGGGGGGGGGAGATAGAGAGCGAGAGAGAGAAAAAGAGAGATTGTGTATCAAACCCTCTCTAGTGAGAGAGACGAGCGATGACAAACGACCAGGATTGGTTACGATCTTCTTTGTTATTGCTTCATAAATAATAATATTTTCGTTATCTCAAATCGTCATTTGCTTTAATTCATTCAAAGCAACTAATACATAAATAAGACATATTTGGTAGTTAATTATTTTTCCAATAAATTGCTCCACACACATATTTTAATAGTTAATAAAATAGGAATTGGAATCGACACTTTTATCAATGAAGAATCGAGTATCGACGATACCTCGATACCACCTAGAATCGACGATTCCTGGAATCGAGAATAGGAATCGGCCCATCGCTAGTTAGAACAGTTTTTTTCATATATTAATTATTTAATTAAATTTAATAAATTAATTTTCGTTTTATATGGGAGATAAACTATTCACAGCAGGAGCAAGGTATGCAATAAAGTTATTTCTTACCAATTTGGCTTAAAATAAGTGATAACATATTATTTCATAAAACAGCTGGTTTTATGTTATAGGTTATGTGGTTGAACAGCTGTTTTATTGAATAGGTTATGTTGCTTTATATTATTGTAATTATTTAATAGAAAGTACCTAAAATAAAATATTTTTTGGTTGACCTGTAGGAATTGACTTTAAAAATGTTTTTGTTTATAATGCACTACTTGTTCTTCTAGTATTATCCAATTACATTTCATGATTTCACTATTGATCCCTGTGCTACAATACCACATCACTAAAACTAACTTTTTGGCATGATTAAACATAAAAAAAGATTAACATATGAATTTGCTTTGAATGTTTCAGATTACTACAAACTGAGACAATCTTTGAGCATGACTTAATGGTTAAGTGGTACATCTGCAAACACTCAATATGGACAATATTTTGTCTACAATGAACGGCAAGACTTCTTACTTTGATGGACATGAAAATAATGAAACTGCTGAGAAAGAAACTATGCTAACTTTAAAGGCACCCAGAAGATTGACTGAAGTATATGAAAGTTTGCCACTTACTGAAGATATAGCTTGTGGGGTTGGCTGTTGCAAAGGATCATTCCTACAGAGGTTTGCCAATACAAATGTCTACCTTTACGTTTATAGTATCAGTGGGGCAGTGCATGGCGCTATCTATGCTTACTTTAATGGTACTGTGTCTACAATGGAGAAGAGGTTTCAGATACCTAGTAAAACCATAGGTAAACATTCGTTTCTACAAGCGATAAATTGCAACAAATTTTCTTTATTTAAGGCCCAAGTGCCAAAAACTTACCTCCTATTATCCCAATTGACCTGTTTTTAACAAGAGCTAAAACATTTACATAATAACATTTTGTATATTTACAGGGGCATAGCCAGGACAATGCATTGGGGGGGGGGGCACAATTTGAGGAGTTAGGAGAAATTTTGAAAGTGTTTATCTCTAGAAATTATATTTTATGCTATTTTGGCACTTAAAATTACAAAATTGTTGGGTTGTCGGGAAGCTTATTTGCTAAAACATACTACGCTATAAAATAAGTTTTGTAAAAATAAGCTAATGTAGTAATATAATTACAACAATCAATAGCTTTTAATCAAAGAAAAAACTTAACTTTAACTCATGGTAAAAAATAATGGAATATAAATAAATTGTACTTGCTTTATGAAAGCTGTAAATACAGTATTTATTTGATTACAGTGTTCTTTGTATATTCCTAAATGCAAATTATGAATACATTCTGTTCAGTGTCAGGCACTAGCTCTGCTGTCAGGCCAGGAGCAAAGTCATGGCTCCTAGTAATTCTTCACAAAAATAACAGTCATTATTACTTTTGCTTCGTAGCATTGGTGGAGAAGAGTAAATTTGTTTTATAGGTTAATTAATACTTTTCTGCAAAAATTAATTGGTTTGGGTGGTCATGTACCCCCTGGCTATGCCCCTATATATGTATAACATTATACTATATGCTAATATAAATTTTTTTTTAACTATTAAAAATAAATATGGGAACATTTTATACGAATTATGATATGTAACGAATTTTATGTTTTTAAACATCTTCTAAAAGTAGTTATGTTTGTAATTTTAAACCGTATGTCTTGAGCAAGAGATAATCATGTGGAACTAAGATATTAAAGTTACACAGCTCATTATAATAATTAGGAAACATTTTAAAAAATATTCAGGTTAAGCTCATTTAAAAATATTTCTAAAGGTATCAGATGTACTTCATATTTTTATTAAATTAGTAACTGACTTATTAAACATATAATTTTTTAATTTTGTAGAAATAAATGAGCTAGTTTGAGTCAAGCATTGTTGTTTATTAATTTAGTGTCAACATTATGATAACATATGCATTACCATCTTCAAGCTTGTACATATAAATAGTCATTAATGTTGAAAGAAATTAATTTATAACTATAAACTAATTTAATTATCTACATTAATTACTACTGAAATGTACACACCTGAAGATGGTAACAAATATGTTATCAAAATGTTACCACTAAATTCATAAACGACATGCTTGACTTGCCAACCAGTTGTTTTATTTCTATAAAATTTAAACCTAACGAGTATAATATGAAGACTATAATTTTTTTAATATATGAAATACTTTCTCTTACACACTGATGGAGATCACCTAGTGTGATAAAAATTATCTTTTCTCAGTAAGTTTCTCATGAATTTATGTAAATTTTAAGTTTACAAACAATTAATTAACTAAAGTAAATTTTTAAACTATTAAAGTTTCATCAACACCACGGAGGATAAAACTTAAGAGATATAGAATGAGGATAGAGGTTTTTTTCAGGATCACTGTCACAATCGTAAAGTAGATGGTTAAAAAGTGTTATACAGTACTTTCCTTTTAGGAAAGTTTTTTTTTAATTATAAAATATTTCAAGGTTATATTTAAGATGAAAATAAATATTTTTTAAAAAGTTTTATATTTTAAAAAACTATCTATTTCGAGTAGTACATATTTTGAGAAATTACTTACTTTAAATTAAATTTGTAGATATTTATAAATCTTGAATGTTTGTTGTTTAATAATATTTTCTTTTTTCTTTTGATATTATAAGACCAAACATACATTTAAAAAATATTAATTTCTTTCAAAAAATAAGTTAAATTTTTTTTTTTTTTTAATGAGCTATGAAAACAGTTTCTAAAACTTTTTTTTTGCCTTCTCTCCCTAATTTTTCACAACCCAATTGTGCCTTGTACCTATCTTCCTATAAAAGCTTTCTGCTAAATCAACTCTTATTCTCAACTTTCCCATTTAATTTTAGATTTCCTTTTTAATTTATTCAAGCCTTTATTGTATTGGCCATCATTCCATATCATTTACAGATAAGCATGGATGGTAAAGAATAAGTTTAATTCAGAATATAAGTGTCACAAATTGTTTACACCAAACTAATTACTTTTGTATTTTTTCTCTTCTTATAGCCAAATTAAACTCTCTCTTCCTTTATAATTATAATGATTAATGATGGTCTTTAATGTCCTAGTTTACCAGAATACTCAATTTGTGAGATAGTATATGACAGCATTTTATAAAAAAAAAAGAAAATGAAGTAATATTAACAGTCGCTTATTTTGAAACTGAAATAAAAATGAACAATTTTCTTAAAAGTAAAAAACAGTTAATGGGTATTAAAAAAAAATTCATTTAGGAAAATTTTAAAAGTGGTTGGTTATTTTGGTACATTTGTTTGTAAAGGGATTTATTTTATATTTTTAAAATGTGTCCTCTAAAACACTTGAACATTTATTGATATGTCACATTTGCCTGTAGTAGCAATCTTTTTTTTTGATGATTGTATTCCATTGTCATTTCAGACTCTAACTGACTTCTTGGTTCTTTTAAGTTTGGGTAGGGATAAAATGAGGAGAGATAGAGATATTAGGGGAATTGTTTTAGAGAATTGTGGGTTTTATGTCGTCAAAAAGTATATGTGAGTTAAAGTGTAAAGTGTATATTAGGTTCTTGAGTATATATTTTGGGTGTAGCTTGGATATGTTTGTATGTTTCATACTGTTCACTTGTATGATGTTAGTTATTTTTGTTTAGTTTGTGTAGAATTAATAAGTTCAATGTTATGTTTGAGAAGTTGTGGTTTGTGGATATAAGGTGTTCAGCAAAGTTTAATTTTGTTCTAGCAGCCACAAATAATAACACTCAATCGAACTTTGCCAAATACCTCACTTCCAACCACAACTACATAAATTCAACATCAAACCTAACCTAACCTACACCAAAAAAAAAAAATAATAATAATAACCAACACCATATAACCAAATAGTATGTAATATAAAAACATTGCAAGCTACACCCAACACTCAACACCCAATTAAATTACAACACAATATTTTTGATACTGTATCATAATCCCAAAACTTAGAAAAATGCACCTACTACCCTGTCCTACTCTACCTTACCCCCCCCCCAACACTAAAACCAACAATAAGTCAGATTCAGTCTGAGTTGGCAATGGGATACATCTCCCAAAATGTATGTCCTCAATAATAAAAAAATAATGTGCTACTATAGGCCAGCATAACATAACAATATATGATGAAGTGTTTTAATGGAAAACTACAGCCTCAATTGAAGATGGAATTGAAACTAAAAATATGTCATTGTAGACCTGTATTTCAGTTATATTAGAAATTAACTAAGCACAAGAAAATACATTACATAATGTTTTCTCTTTTGTTTATATTAGCTCTTGTTAATACTCATAGTACAAATATTTTTGTATTCCTTTACCTTAAAACTAATTTTTATTAAAATATTTTACTTTTTTTCATTTTCAGGAATTATTACTATAGGAAATAATATAACTGGGACATTGCTAACATTGTTTTTAACATATTATGCTAGTCGTGGACATATTCCTAGGTGGATGGCATTTGGCCTTTATACTGTGGTAGCGTACTGTATGTTAAATACGCTACCTCACTTTCTGTATGGTCCAGGGGATAATGCTTTTAAACTGACATTAGAGTATACAGATTCTAATAGCCAGAAAAACCAGACATTCCTTTCACATGGTAAGTGTATTGTTTAATATGAATATATGATCAAACTAAGTTTTTGTTTATAAACTGATCAAAAAATATTTACGTGGACATGAACAAAATAAAAGTCCAATAACTTCAATAAAATTAATTTATCTACTATTAATCAAAACCTGATGTATATTTCTGTGACAAGGTAACCCTCTACAGATGTAACAGAAATGTATATCAGGGGTTGATTATTAGTAGATAAATTAATTTTATTTTGGTTATTGGGCTTTTATTACACTTACTTGTGACATATGTTTTATTGATTATGCATGTTTTTTCTTTGCAATACCTGTTTGTTTTTCATTGCCCTTAATCAGGTATACTGCAACTTACCTTTAGAATTTGCCACAATGTTTTTTTTTTATTGTCTTTCTATTTTTCTGAAAGATTTAACTTTATTATCTTTAATAACTCCTTGTTTTGTCTTGTCCACTCCTTCTTCTATATTTCACTTGACTTAAAAATAGAACTATAATATTTATATAACTTTCTTAATGAATTCGTCTTTATATTACTTATGTTTATATTAATAATCAATTGTAGCATTTCTTGATAATAATTACATCAGTTGAAACTTTGATGAAGATCGCTACAGAACTATTAAACACGTTTTGTCTCAGTAAGTTATTACAAATTTACAAAATAAGTTGAAGTTTGGATAGTCATAAACTAATGTAAAAGTGATTAAATAATTATATATAATAAATTTATTGGGAAAATGTATTTAATTCTTGCTCTGAAATCATTGCTTAGTTGTATGTTAATTTTACTCCATGTCTGTCTCTAATGAGGTTTCTTTTTATTTTTAAAGAAAGAGGCTATCTTTCTTTTTTTATATGTATATGCCCTAAATATAACAATATAGAAGAAAAAAATAGAAGTTAGTTGAGATCAGCTTCAGAATCAAAGAAGAGTTTTGTTGGATGGTTTTAGCTATAGATATTTTGAATTAAATGTTATTAAAAATTAGCAAAGTATAAAATAAATCCAGAAAAAAACAATTTTCATTATTAGTAATTAGTTTAAAAAGTATGTAAAAACTATTGACTGAATTACTGACGTATTTTGGTACCGTCATTACATCGACAAAGCTTAACCTGCTCTTTAAATAATAACTTATGATTTAATCAGTGAAATCAAGACGATTACAGAAATAAACTTTAAATTTTTATCTGTCCAAATGACCAGAGAAACAGAAATACATATAATTGGACTATATTTTTACACACACACACACCATCAGATGTGTAAAATATTGAATATTTACTATTATTATTATGAGTGTCTACCAGTTGCAAGAAACATAGTTATTATTATTTTGTTATGGTTAATGCTTTACAAGTTTATTTTTTCTGTTGCTATTTTTATTTTAAATTATAAGAAATAAACTTTATTATTATTAGTTTGTATAACTAGTAAAATAACTTTCCTAGGCTAATTTCACTAATGAGATATTTCCTTGTTTAGATGAAACTGGCTTATGTCAGGACCATGCAGATTCTTCATGTAACAAAATGTCTGGTAGTGCTGCTCCTGTCATCATACTTTTTATATCACAATTAGTGGCTGGTTTTGGAGAAGCACTCTATTATACTTTAGGAGTAGCCTATCTAGACAATAACGTGAAGAAAGACAAGACTCCAATGTTAATCAGTAAGTGATCAGTATGACTGAGAAAGTTAAGAGTGCAGATAGGCTTGAATAAAGCACAGTCTACCAAAGCAAACCTACTTTTATTGTACACTTTAAACTAAAGTATGTAAACTTTCCTAAAGTAGCAGTTACACAGTTTTATAAAGGGGATAGCTGTTGTGGGAAATGTATCCTTTTTTTTAATACAAGACTGCAACTTTGAGAAAACATGTATTTCCCATATCAGCCTTAATATTAAAAACCAAACTAATTTATACTTTAAGCAACTTTATGTATTTAAAATGCATAAATAAATAGTAGCAACTCAAGTTCAAGATGGAAACAGACAATTATATCATTGGAAAATGTATCATACATTTGTAATCAAATATTTCGTACATTTTATTTATCTGAGACAATTATTTTTACAATCCCAGTAAATGAATGAGTTTGTACCTTTACTACATACCCTTACTTCTCCAAAATACCTTCTACTTTCTAATTTGCCTTAAGCATATGGACCTTTTAAAATGTGCAGTTTTGTATTGTACATCTAGAGGTTTTACAAAATGCTTTCTTTGATATCACTTGGCAAAAAACACTATTTACTGATATTTTTCACAATAGATCAATGGATTGTTCAATGCCGTTAGTCATGTATAAGACTTGAACAATTCACTGATCTAGTGTGAAACGCGTTTGCTGAAAAATCTCTTCTCGTCTTTTGAAAAATAAATATCCCCAAGTTCTTTAACATTTCTTGCTTGCTTCTTATGACAGGCTTTCATTTTTAAGTAACTTTGATGCTCTAATATTCACAATACTCGTATACCACTGCTGCTGCAAGGGATCATAGCTCCCTAACCACAAAAATATTTTCTCATGTCAAGTTACTCCTTTTCAGCTCTTTCTTTACAGCTTGATAAAATTTGTAAAAGAAGAATGTATAGATTTCAATCTTCTTTTAGCTTTTTTTCGTTTTTTACCCATACTAATAAAACTTAATTTTTTATTTTATCCACCTATTTAATGGTGCTTTTTTATATACATATCTAGTGCTTCTGTTTCTTTTATTATTTTTGCTTCAAATCTCCATATTTTAGAACTATAAATTGGTATTATAAGCTGAATAAAGCTCTCTACTATAAATTTTTGTTTATTTTCAAAAGAAATGATTTTGTTTGTAACTCCCTTCCTTTTTCCATTATTCTAAAACTCATTTAATTGATATTGTTTTCAAAATTGTATTTACTGAATTTTCAGTCACTAAATTTTCATTAAATTTGTGTTTTTAAAAAATTTGATTCCATCTTCACTTCAACTAATAGTTTTCAACTAAAAACACTTGTAAATATGTTAGTATGTTACACTTGCCTATAGTAGCACTTACTGTTTTTATTATTGAGGATGGCCGTTTTAGGAGATGTGTCCCATTGTCAACTCAGACTATAACTTTGTTACGTATATTCAAAAAAGTAAATGCTACTATAGACAAGTATAACAAACTAATATAGGTTCAAGAGATTTTAGTTTGGTTTTCGTTCTAATCATTATGGAATACAAACCTATAGCTATTAAGAATAAATGTAGCAAATTAATCTAAACTCAATTTTAGTAATTAGAATACAATTTAAAAAATCTAATACATTTCTTTTCACAATTATGAGTACCATATTTTAGTTAAGCTTAATGGAATACAGAGTTTGTATTATAATAAATAGAATGTTGTAAGAAATGCAGTTTCTATTTTTATTTTTATTTATATTTTGAAGCTAATAATTAGAAAACATTTTTTGTTTAAAATAAGCAGTAAGGTATATTATTTTACGTTACTTGTTTACATCACTAAAATTTCACTAGTTTTCTCCGTAAAATGTGTATAGAAGAATAAAGCTATTTATTTTGAATTTTAAAAATTCGGTTACAGCTTAATTAGTTTCAATTAGTGACATTTTACTAAAAATACATTTGTGTACTGGTAATTTTGTTTTATTTTTAAAAAATACGGAATTAAAATTTTTTCAGGTATATCATATTTTATCAGAATGTTAGGTCCTGCCTTAGGATATGCCCTGTCCAGCTATTGCCTTCAAATCTACATCTCTCCAAACTTGACACCAACAATAACTCCGGAGGATCCAAGATGGCTTGGCGCTTGGTGGCTAGGTAAGCATAAAACAATGACTTTGTTATTTAAATTTAGTATTTAAAACATCAGCTATTTTCCTTGAAACGTACCAGAATATATAAAAATCCCCCAACAATCTGAAAGTTAAAATTGTTATTTAAAAGTATATAAATTTAAAATTATTAAATATATAACTTTTTTCATATTATGGTTTTAAAGTGCTGTAGTACAGTATTTTTAGATTCTCAGTTCCTAATTGCTCATTAAATAAGTTTAAGGTCTGTAAAGATTTAGCTTATTAGTGGTGGTGTGAAGCCCTTGAATAATAAGTCTTGAAAAACACAGCAAAAGATAACAATATTTCTGGAGGACTACACAGATTAATTTAAAAGGCAGATCCATGAGTTATCTTGAGTTTATAATTGAGAAATAGTTTATGAACTAATTTTGAACCCCCCCTTCCTTTTTAATACTCAGCTTTAGTCATCCATGTCCTCGTGAAACTTGTCGAAACATCGCAGTTCACACAGTCCTGGTTCATCCGGGCACACAACACAAATGTAGGTGTTTGGAGGGTAGAAATCCTTCAATGACTTTGAGATAGAAATCATGCAGGCTCAGTTATTTTGGTGTGAAGCAATAGTCCCAAAAGAGTTCTAATTTCGGCCAAAGTATTGTCTTTCCAATTTGTGATTCGTGACTTGGCAGTGTTTTATGGACCACAAAAAAATTCCAAGGCATATCTGTTTGTCTCAGCAACAATTGTCTCTAAGAAAATAACGTCTATCAATAAATTAAACCAATCAGTTGGAGTATTGTTACCAGGAATTGGCACTCTAAGTCCAGAATCTCCTGTGAAAGGTACGTCTATCATGCCAGTGGCACCAAATGTCGGCTGCCATGTTGGAGACACCTTATTGTCATTGCCGGAGCTGTCAGAGCTATCCTCAGAACCAATTTTGTTATTAGAGTAGACATTCTCCAATAATTAAACTTCATTATCCATATTCATTGTACAAAATATATTAAAAACAACTATAACACACTTCAAGTAACACTAATAAGATAACACAGTCCCCAATCCGACAGCAAAGAGGGAACAAAAAAAAAAAACACACTGAAATGTTCACACAGACCGACGCAATAAACGACAAGCTATACAATCTTTTACGGCAATGACGAACCTCACACAGAACCAATGAATTGAGAGTGGACGGAGGGGTGTACACCTACCGCCACGGGTGCCAGTAAGGCAAGGGCGTTCATGCACGCTTACCTCTCTCAATATGTTAAATTGGAAAGCATTGGTAAATTTCAACATTTGCACCTTACACTTTTTTGTGTTTAAGATTGCTAATGGTTGTTTACAGACAATAAGCAAAAAGTAGCTGCGAAATATGTTATAAAGCTGTTCTCAAAATATTAAACAGAACCTGTATCAGGAGTATTTGTAATTTAGTTTACCGTAAGGTGCCAGACTTGAAAATTCAAACAAGTATCATGAGAATATGCAATTTCCAATATATAGATTGCTTGGTTCAAGCATAGTTTTTAAGCATTCTCAGCTCCTTAGTCAATAACTTTAGTGTTTTCATAATAAAATTGTGGGCTTTCAATAACTCACAGAAAGGCAGTAGGAAATTTTGAGATGTATTATTATTTCTTTTAGCCTCCAAACAAAATGTGTTTTATAGCTGTTGTAACATCAACAAGTGTTCTTGACTTGTTGGATTCTGTGTTTAGTCCAAAACTGTGTTTTCTGATAAAAAAAAATTTTAATTTTTTGCTGGCAAAAGTCAAGTTGGTAATTTTAGTTGAAATACGCATTTTGAGGCTAATACAGAAAAGATCTACGTTATTAAAATAACGATGTTGTTCAAACAATTCAAAGAAACTAGAATTGTTCTTAAGCAGAAATCAACTCGTAGACTAAGAGTGTCAGATGAAAAGGTTGTTTTAATTAGACACAAAATTCTTGAGTAGTCCAGAGCTCTAGACTTCTTAAGAAGCCTAGAGTTGGTATTCTGAAAACAAGAATTCACAAAGTTTTACACAAAAGACAAAAATTACATTCATATAAATCCAGCTATGAATTTTGAATCCAACTATAAAATTCAGCTAAAATATCCATACCACGCCATGTGTGACATGGTGAATTATCCATTGTTAGTTGAAATGAATGTATGTGTATTAATTTTTTAGTTAAACTATGCTTAAAAATTACATTAAACTACGGTAAATTTTCTAGATAAAAACTTACATGTTTAAAATTGTTTGTATGAGTGTATGTGTGTTTTATCCATGATCATGCACTTAGACATGCTTTCTTTCATCAGAAAAAACATTCTCCAGTTTTTGAACATTATATAACAAGTTAAAATATTAGTTGTAGAAATATATGATCTATTATAAATAAACATTTTTAAACAGAATCCTTCAATTTTCTTTAAGAGTATATTTTAATAAATTAAAATTTTTGTTCTCAGGTTGGCTTGTTTGGGCAATATTGCTTTTCACTATGTCTTCAATCCTTTTATTATTTCCCAAAACCATGCCACTAACTGTAGCAAGGAAAGTTTTTGAAGAAGAAAATAGAAATTTAGTTAAGGAGAAAAACAAATCATTAGATGAAGAAGCACCGGCATCTTTTCAAGGTCTGATTGTATATATGTGCATGATGAATTATTCTAAGATTCTATACTCAATATTTTATTAATTTTGTTTTTGTTTTTATTTCTTACAATATTCATAACTTGCACGCCATTCATGTACAATTGAATATCCCATTTGTTTTCATTATATATCATTCAGTTATTAGTAAATTTAATAATCAATTATAATGATTGGTTGTAATAATATGTAAATTTACTAGAACAATTGTAGAATGTTAGTTTATACACACCGCAGAGGTTGTATGTCTTTGTTTGTGAAGCAGGGTTTGAATTGTATATTGAGGTCATTGTATTTTGAAATTATATTTACAAAAGGTGTAGATCAGAGTGTGTCTTTTTGATGATTTGTAGGATAATGCTATTTTCTTTGTAATTTTGTCACGTTAGGCTTTTGACTTTATTTTTCAGGTGGTAAAAGGGTTTACCAATTATTGAGTTCTTACATTCATTGGATTGTTCTATGTGTTTAATTTTGTTAAATTATTGTGTCCTTTTTTCTAAATGTGTTTTAATAGTCATTTAGCCATGTGGTTGTAAGTAGCACATTTGTGCTGTATTTGTACTAAATATTAATTTTATATCTTACAAGTGTTTTTTATTTGTAGATTTGGTAACAACTTTGAAGAGATTGGTCTCAAATAAAATCCTGATGCTGAACACCTTTGGTACCTTTTTCTTCTTCTTCGGTTACAGTCCTTACTGGAATTTTATAGCAAAATATATGGAAATTATTTTTAAAAAATCTGCTTCTGAAGCAAGTTTTATGACTGGTAAATTGTTAGTTTATTTATATGTTTTATATATATAAATCAATTCAGTTTATTTATAGTAATTTAAACAGACATACATATAACCACAATTACTCTCTTATACAATATCCAAATTTTGTTGCTGTTCATGATGAGCTGGTTGTTAATGACTTATTACACTTTTGATATTACTTGCGACCAGACTTTTTGCTAACTAAAAGCTGTTAAATTGTTAACTTACACTTGGAGGAAACATTTTCGTCTTACGACTTCTTCAGCATCGTATTTTTGCCACTAGGAATGCTGCAATTGTGCTTTCTTGGTACCATTTTTCTGAAAGTTATAAGTAATGTGATCGAAGAGTATGTGTGATCTGTGCCGTGTCTGTTCATTTATGATGTCATTTTTATTTGTGTTGCTATGTCTATATATTTCATACTGTTCTAGTGTGTTTAATTTATGGCCTTTGTTGCATGTGTGGAGGATGCTCATGTTATTTTCCATACTTTTGCATGAGTGTTTAGTGTCCATGAGGTGATTTGCGAAGGTAGATTCAATAGTAGGGTGCAGTGCGCTTTTGTGTTCTTTATATCTTTCAGCGAAATATCTGCCTGTTTGTCCAATATAGAACTTATTGCAGGTGTTGCATTTTATTGTATGTGTTGGTATTGTTATTAATGTTGTGTCTGATAGCTGTTTGGCTTTTATTTGTTGTTCTGTAAGCTACATTGTATCCTGCTTTTTTGAATTGGTGTGCTATTTTATTTGTGAGTTTGTTTATGTATGTGAGGGTGATGAATTTGTTTGTGTTTGTGTTTTTGTTGTTTGTGTTATTGTTACTGTTCTTGTTGAGTATTTTTCTGTGTAGTTTGTCTATTAAATAATTGTCATATCCATTTTTGAGAGCTAAATATTTGATTGTGTTTAGTTCCTCTGTGTATTTAGTTGTAGACATAGGTATTTTATTTAGTCTGTGTAGTAAATGTTTGAATGCTGCGTGTTTATGTTGTATTGGGTGGTTTGATGAATTGTGTATCAGTGTGTCTGTCATGGTTGGCTTGCGGTATATGTTGAATTCATGTTTGTTTGATTTTTTGTTATGGTGATGTGTAAGAAATTGAATGTGTTGTTGTTTTTAAATTCTGCAGTGAACTGGATATTTTTGTGTATTTTGTTTATATGTGTTTGGAGTTGTTGGCATTGTCTTATGTTTCCTTGGTATACTATTATAACGTCATCTACATATCTTTGACAATATATTATCTAACTGCTAATTAAAATAGCACACCAATTCATACAAACTAGGAGTAAACAAACTAAAATGCAACAACTGCAATAAGTTCTATACTGGACAAACAGGCAGATCTTTCGCCAAAAGATATAAAGAACACAAAAGCGTACTGCACACTACTATTGAATCCACCTTCGCAAATCACCTCATGGACACTAAACACTCATGCAAAAGTATGGAAAATAATATGAGCATCCTCCACACATGCAACAAAGGCCATAAATTAAACACACTAGAACAGTATGAAATATATAGACATAGCAACACACATAAAAATGACATGCTAAATGAACAAACATGGCACAGATCACACATACTCTTCGATCACATCACTTCTAACTTTCAGAAAAATGTTACCGAGGAAGCACAACAGCAGCATTCCTAGCAGCAAACATACGAGGCTGAAGAAGTTGTAAGACGAAAACGTTTCTCTTATACAGTTAAACGTAAGAGCATGATTGACATAAAAACTTCAATAATAATTTAAATGTGTTTTTTTTAAAGGTAATGTAGGGATTGTGTTTACTGCCTTGGGTTTACTTTCAAGTGGATTTGTTATTTCAAAATTAAAACCTTCTGGCAGAAGTCTTGCAGCTTGGAATATATTTGTTACTGTTGCTGTATCTATGATAGTTTTTTCCTTCATTTTCATTGGTTGTCCAATTAATGAAAGTCAAATGGATGATTTAATAAATGGAAAGTAAGTGTGCAAATTTTAATATTTTTCAGTCTCTTCTTTATGTTTATGTTGTATGTTCTTTTCATGAAAAATGTTTTTATGGTTTTTGCTTCATCATCTTTGATTAACTGTAAATTGTTTACATCTGTGATTTACATGTTAATACAACACAATAAAGGTATTAAAAGTAACACTAATCAAACCATTAAAAATATGTTTAAAGGGTGGTTTTCTGATATAATTCATTTAAAAACTTCTTATGCTCTTGACTTTTTTAAAGAGTCAAAAAATAATCAGTAGTCTACATCAATAAGGATTGGGTTTGTAACATTTTCATTGATTGAAAAGTAAGCAATTAATTATTTTGCAAAGTTTCGATTTAATTTTGTAACACTAGAGTTTAATCTCTTGCTTTATTTACTGAAGCAAGATTTTCTAAGAAAATTATTTTTTCTACCTTCACATATGCAGTAACCCTTCCATATGCAGTAATTAAAATTAACATTCCTATTATTTATACAACTATTCTTTGAGCTTAGCTTGTGAGGCTGTGTTAAAACAAATAAAAGACACAAATACACAGATTGTTAATACACAAATACAAGTACACAAAACTCACAAATTAATCATTTATTGACTCATACGCATTTCAATGACAAAGTCATCATCATCAGTGAGGGTTGCTACTACAAATTCTGATTACAAATCTGCTCTAAATCTGCTCATGTGTGTTGGTTCTCTATAAACAATCAAACTTAAAGTATTGTTTATTCTTAATTTTAGAACATCTACAAATGGTAAACGTCCCTCTTTTTCTGTTTCAACCATAAATTTTATACTTGGAAAAAATCCATTTATTGCGAAAAAATCCATTTAAGAACTTGACCAAGCTTTGTTCATTTACCAAAACTGCAAACACATCATCCACTTATCTGACCCATACTCTAGGGAAATATTCCAAGGTTTTTTGGCAATAATTTCGAAATAACTCAAAAAGTAATATACATTCATTTACTTCATTTCTACTACATCCTTATTTTTCGTACCAAATTCTTCCTTTGTGTAAGTTCATAGTAATTAATCAACTTTAACATTAGTTTATAACTAACCAAACTTTAAATTTTGTAAATTTGTAAAAACTAAGACAGTACTAAACTTTTGACCAGTATGTGACGATCTTCATCAGTATAGTATCTTCACTGTATGGACTACAAAATTCAAGAATTGAAACAGCCTTAAAATTCCAAAATCAGGAAATAAAAAATATTGTTAGGACTAATTTTAAGAAGATATTGGTAAACCAAATTATATTTCAGAAAGTGAGTTCGAATAATAATAATAATTACTATGAAGTTATTTAGAGTCTAAGGAGAAAAAATGTATTTTATTTAAAAGCGGATAAAAGTAACATCATCTTAGTTATGGATAGATTGGAGTAAAAAGAAATAATAGAGGAAATGCTTAAAGTAGGACCTATATTCAACAACAAATAGAAACCCAACAGTAAAATTTAATAGACATGTCAAGGAAACTTTAAAAAATTGTAAAAGTGTAGTGGATAGTAAACTAAAAAGAAAATTAAATGTTTCAAACCTGTTGCTACCATGTTTTTATTGTTTACCAAAAGTTCATAAAGAAAGAAGAAAAATGTGTCTGGAATTAATTCAACAACATATTTAATTGCAAAATGGCTGACACCATGCCTCCAACAGTTTCTTCCGCCTCTATCAATGGCAATAAAAAACACATGAATTTGTTAATAAGTGAAGGATTTATGTATTTCATCTAATGAATACCTTGTTTAATATGATGTTGTATCACTTTATCCAAGTGTACCCATAGATAAAACCATGGACTTGTTAAAAACTTAAATAAAAAATTCAGGATGTAGTAGAAATAAAGTAAGTGTATGTTTTTCACTTAATGATTTATGTGTGGATAGGGTTAAAATAGTTTCCAGTGTAACAGAAAATTTTACATCCAGAAGGAAGGCACTGCAATGACTAACCCTATAAAAAGTTTTTTAGCCAACTTTTTTATGAGTTATTTCGAAATGAATGCCAAGACTTTGGAATATTTCCCTAGAGTGTGGCTCAGATATGTGGATGACGTGTTTGCACGGTTTGACAATGAACAAATCCTGGACAAGTTTTGTAATGTAGCAAGATTTATAGTGTAGCAAGGTTCAATGGATATAGTGAAATGTTTATAGATGAAATCCACTAAAAGATGACAAAAAGACAATAAGAAACCTGAGAAGTATGTTAATAAGAAATAAATAGGGGGAAAAATGGATAAAAATAACACACCATCCATCACTGTCTAATAAAATAAAAAACCTCTGGGAAAAGATAATAAGTTGAAAAGACAATTTCCACTGCAAATAACCTATAGAAGTTGTTAGGGAACCATAAAGAAGAAAACCTAATGAAGAAAAGTCAGGAATATACTGCCTGAAGTATAGCAAGTGTCCTCTGAAATATATAGGCCAAACAAAAAGAAATATTAAAACTAGGGGTAAAGAACATTTTTCCCACGTTTTAGTTTCTTCCTACATTTTTTCCCACGAATTTAAAGTAGACGATGTGACCCCGTTAAAAAACGTTGTTAAGTGTAATTGGATGCATGGGAAACTTTGTATATTAATAGGAATAAAAATAATATTGTAAATAATGAGTCAGGCGCTATTCAAAATTCTACATTAATGACATTAGTGTGACACAAGAAAATTTGATTGTAACTTTTTGGTAAAAATCTTGATATGATAATAATACTGAAATATTAATTATCTATTTGTTTATATGTAATTATGTGTATTATTAAGAATTTTATTGTAATTAATGAGTTAGGTACACAATTTCAATTTGATGTGTTAAGTTTGAAGTATTTTTAATAACTGTTGTTTTGACAGGTGGGCGTATAAATATAGAAGTGTAGCCTTACTTTCACCTTAGTTGTAAGTTAGAGTTTGTAGTAGCAACACTCGCTGATGATCATGTCTTTGTCATTGAAACATGTATGAGTCAATAAATGAATAATTTGTGAGTTTTGAGTGTCTTTTTTATTAGTTTTACATAACCTCACAAGCTAAGCTCAAAGAATAGTTGTATAGCTTCCTTTAGTTTTCATGAAGTATTTGGGTGTCTAGAATGAATTATTTAGCTTCAGCCTATTAGACTGAGTTATACCTCGAGTCTTTCTTACACCTTTAGCAAGTATACTTATAAATAAATGAAACCTCTTAAACAACAAAAACTTTTTATTTATACCCTGTTGTACATTTCAATTGCAAATCAGTCACCTTCAGAGGATCAAACCAATTGTGTTTAGTCTTGTAGTAATTTCCTCTGAAGATGATTGTTTTGTAATCGAAATGTACACCAGGACATGAATAAAACGTTTTTGTCGTTTAAGAACTTTGATTTATTTATAATTAAAAATTACATCACAGTTCCTCCAAGCTATTACCAAGTACTATACTGATTCTTTTTAAATAACAATTTCTTTTTCATTCTTGTCTTGCAGTTTAGGCTTTCTGCTGAATAACCTCAGTAATACACTGCATAAAAGTTAATAGTCTGCGTTATGAAAGACTTCAAGAACTTTTAGGAAGTTTTTATCACCAGTTTTACTGTTTCCCAACTATATTAATTAACACTTTGAATTTTATCAGATTCTAGTGTCTTTTTTATATAAGCAGTGATCATAGAAACTTTTAATCTATCAAAAACTGGGATTTGATTTCATTCTGTATTACTCTTTTTTTGCATTTTCACAGGGTCAAATAGTAAAATAATATTGTTTACTTTCCCAGCTTCCAACATTTCCTCTAAATAAAGTTCTAACCTAAACCTTCCTATTTTAAAATTAAAATAATATTGTAAGCAAGCTCTTATATTTAATTAACATTGTTTATGACTATATGAACTTTAAATTTTGTAATTGTTTTCTTATATTTTACTATATGTGATAACAAGCGTGTACACATATATTAATAATTTAGTTTATATATTTAATTTTAGTGATATGAGGTTGTCTTTTGTTACAGCTTATTAGAATTTATTAATAATATAATATATTATGTATGTGTGTGTTTATTACTTTATTGCTAATAATTAATTAATAATGAATACAAACTTACAAAAAAAATTATGAGAAAACCAGAAATATATCTCCCAGAAAAAAATAAATTTGGGATAATATATTGTGTAAATTGTGATGCATTAAACTATATATTCCAAGTGAGAAAAAAAATATTGTGATTTGTGATTAGGTTTAAATATTATTTTTCCTACTAAAAAAATCAGTGATAAAACAAATTGTTTGAACGAGAAGCATGTTTATAAATTAGAAGATGTTTCTTTGTTGAAAAACTTGACTTGAGCTCTTAGGAAACATTAGGCTAGTAATATATTATATAATTAATAAACTCTTACAAGCTATAACAAAAGATGACCTCATATCATTGAAATTAAAAATATAAACTAACACAATTATAAAAATGTAATTGTAAATATTGAGTTTATTCCTATATATAATTCTGTATTATTGGTCTGCATATTGATTCTGAGTCAGTGTTCATTATTATTTAATTATTACATGTGCTCCTAAGGGAAGCTCGAAAGTTTGAATGTAACTTTACTGATGTTAATGTTAGTTTACAGCTTGACACAAGCTGCAATAAAGACTGCAATTGTGGAGAAGTTCCTTTTACCCCTGTATGTGCTATGAATAAGCAAACATTCATCTCACCTTGTCATGCTGGTTGCCAAAACAGTGAACGCATCAATGGCACTAAGGTAAAACTGAAAATCTATCATAATACCAATAATATTAATCATGTATCAATAATAAATAAAAGGATAATAAGTTCAGTTTATATGAGGGTCATTCAATAATTAAAAGGACAAATATTGATGTAGTAAAGCAACAGTTTGTAGGAGACATTTGGTAGTTTTAGGTCTTTATGTTACTCCTCTGGTATCAACTGACAAAAATTTTCATATTGAAATTTTTGTTTTTCATCTTCAAAACTGCATTTAACAATGTCATTTTTACTTGAGGTTCCCACATTAACTGAACTAAATTCAGTGATAGATTTTTGCTTTTTGAAGGTGATTCCAAGAGATACAGTAGAAAAAAGAAGCTTACAAACCTAACTGTCACAAAATTCAAAACTCAAGCTTTTGCAGGATAAGTCATATTGAGTGTCTTTTGGGATGCCCAAGGTTTCACATTTTTTTTTAAATTTGAAAAATCAGTATACAATAAAATACTTAGACAATCTTATTAATAAAATAAAGCAAGCAATGAGAGGATGTTAGAAGAAAGAGGCAAATTTGTTACATGACAATGCTCATCCTCACAACACCTACCTGGCCACAGAAGTCATTGAATAAATAGGTTGTGAGATACTACCTCATCCTCCATAAAGTCCACATTTGACTCCTGATTTTTAATTGTTTGATTCATCAAAAAGACATTGGATCGGAAAAGACTCCGTCTCAACAAAAAGGTTAAAGAATTTGTGGATAAGTAGCTCAAACAACTAGAGTTTTTTGAATGTGGTATAAAAAAATGGTTTATTGTTAGAACAATAACTAGTCTATTATTATTGGTGGAGATTATGTTGAGAAATAACAAAAGTAATATTTTGTAAAAATACACAGTTTTTTTACATCAATTTGTCTTTTTAATTTTTGAATTGACCTAGTAGTTCTAACTTTTTCAGCAATTCAATCAAAAGTTCTATAGAGACCTCTACAAAATTATATGAGCATGAACCTACAATTTTACGTCACTATAATTTCCGTCAGGTTACACTATGAGTCACCTTAAAGTGAATTAAATAATAACGTATGATTACATCTATAAGGTAATTTAAATGATAGGTCATGTTGTGAAACAACTGTTTTAACACGTAGGTTATGTTAC
The DNA here is from genome assembly GCA_036971475.1 of Prosapia bicincta. Taxonomy (NCBI): domain Eukaryota; kingdom Metazoa; phylum Arthropoda; class Insecta; order Hemiptera; family Cercopidae; genus Prosapia; species Prosapia bicincta. The sequence goes on from JBAIZL010000393.1 coordinate 7,852,602, forward strand.
ATTATTTATTGGACATTGTTAAGGAAAAAGGTTATTATTAAATAGATTTAATCAGTTGTTAAATTTAAATTTTGATAAACCCTAAAACAAATAATTCAATATAACGATAGTAATAAGTTATATATTTATAATGTAATTTTTGAAATGAAACCATTATATGGTGTGTCTGACACCTTTTAAGAGCTGATTTCAAATGAATTTGTTAAAAAAATATGTATTTATTAAACATCTGATAAATGTTTGTTTTTACCTACATTATTTTTGTTTAAGAAGAATAAATATTAGAGATTGCTTGAATTAGTCTGATAATCACTTGCCTGAGATAACTCGGATTAGTCAATTAAGCGGTTGATGGATCAACAAAGCCTTTAAACACTTTTCTATAAAAAAGAACAACCTACTTTATTTATCTGGAAGAAAGAACAAGCATTTAAAGTGAGCGGAATTTAGTATATAGTCTAAATAATTTTGTTAATTTTTAGCATTTTCAATTTCTAATTAGAACTGATTTATTTAATTTTAGACATATACAGATTGCAGCTGTGTGGACTACCATAACCTAACACAAGCAAATAATACATATCTGGACGATCGATCAAAATATGTCCTCGATGGGCCCTGTCCTTTAGATTGTTCTAGATCATTTCTAATTTTTATATTATTATTCAGCTCTATGAAATTTTTTGGAGCAACAGGAAGACTTTCTAACTTTCTGATAGGAGTAAGGTAGGCTGAAACTTTAATACATTTTACACCAAATTCCTTCTAGTTTGTTAAGTTTTTAAAATTCTATATATTTTATATATATAATGTTTCTATAGAGAAAATTTTTAAATTTTGTATTCCTTATTATTATTTTTTTAAAGAATTTGATCACACTTAAATAATTTCATTTTTAAAGAGATAATGATATATATATATATATATATATATATATATATATATCACCGCACGCTCTTCCCCTTGCCCGTGTGCAGTTCACTCGCTCTTCAACTGTTGTTTGGTTCACCTCGTCAATGCTAAATGAGATTCTAACGAAACGTCGAAACTGCAATTTTATGCACTGCAGAATGAACGAATGTACTCCAGATAATAACTATTCATCATATTTTTCCATCCGTGAAGAAATCTGGTTCAGCATCTATATATAAAATTATTAAAATTACCATTTAAATAATAACAACAATACAGATACTCTCAATAAATACTTTTATTACTCAATTGCATTATAGTAGTAGATATATTCAATGGAGATGACTACTATGTCATTAAATGTGTTTCAATAATTAAAGTATTTATTGTGTTGTGTGTATGTTAATAGTTATCTCAATGCCAAGTTGAGTTCAAATCTTCTTTATCAAAATTGTTAGTTTAATTTATGTTTATCTTCAGATGTGTTGAAGAAAGAGACAAAGCAGTTTCTATGGGCGTAGGAGGTACTTTCTTGAACTTGTTTGCATTCATTCCTGCACCAATACTGTTTGGATATATTCTTGGTGCGTACAAAACAAACAGGAAGTTTGTTGATATGATTAAGTTATGTTTTACATACTCATATCCTTTACCTTGCTTTGGTAAAGTCTTATTCTTTTATATTATGTATTACTTATTTCATAGTAATATTATAGAGAATATTTTTAAAGTATTTAAAGCTGTATCTTCAAAATTCAGAAAACATCAATGACTTTTCTATCTTTAAAACAACTGTTTAATAGAATAGATTGAGAGGCAATAGAGTAAGATTGGATAACATAGTGTGAAAAAATAAAATATTTTTTTGACTAAATACCATAACATTAATTACCTGACCGGGTTGCTTTAAAGATCAGAGCTTACATAAGACTCACTGGGATACCTATAAGCTGGTATATCAACTCTAGCTGATGATAGAATTGTAGCTGGGAGCCCATAACCAAGACCAAGGGTTTATTGTCTTAAAGAATATATAAGCACATTTTTATTATCTAACAAACAGCATTTACATAAAAATTATTATTTATAAGCTTAGATTTGTGGTATCATTAAGTTGTGATAGTTCTACTTATATCTGTTCAGCTATATAAATATACTACATTATACTCTGTAAGAGTTTTGCAGTAAATTTTTTTAATAAATAATGACAAAAATTATAAATACTTATCTCAAATTATGAATGTAATAATATAAAATTATAGATATGAACATTCATTATTTAATATATATGGTTCTTCTTTAAAATACATGTAATATTTATACATACCTTCTTCCAGCATTTTAGCCTGAAATGTTCATTCCTTAAATCTGAGCACCAGGGCGGAGCAAGTGCCCCTGCACTTCTTCCTCAACCAACCTCTCTATATTTTAAAGATGAAAAAACTAAATCATCTCACAATAATAGAAACTGTGCCTTGTAATATTAATGAATTCCTTACATTGAGTTATATATTGTAGGTCAATCAAAATGCTATTAGCTATCTTCTTATTGTAGGTGGATATAGTTGGGAAGGGGGGGGGGGTGTAGGTAGAATGTTAAAATTAAAATTTATCTTTTATTGAAAAAAAAATTAAAATAATAACATTAAGTTAAATAAAATCCAGATGAACTATATGTTGCGTTATCCATAATTTATTTAATTAATATTTAACAATTACAAATTATACCAATAAAATTAAGGCATATAGGCGAAGACTTTACTTTAAAAGACATAGGTTCAACTTCCTTATTTCGAAAAAGAAGGGTTGTCACAGGGAGGAAAAACAATCCATTATTAACCTTCGAGAGGGCGCTTGTGGTGTTTTTCTCCGCCCATATCATTATTTGTTAAGAAAACGTTCTTCCAGTTGTCATGTTTATTTCAAGCTCGTTACTCCACAACCTATATTCTAGGAAACGACCCAACCTATTTGTGTTAATATTTTCCAAGTAGTGTTATTGTGAATTTAATCTTTGTCAACCGTGGTCAGATTGTGGAAGTTTTGTGTGCAAGCGCTCTTTGCTCGTGTAACTTATTTTTGCGGGGCTCCTCGTGCACGGCTATTTAAATTACAAAAGACATTTTGGAGTTGAATCATTACTGTTTTTGTTGTTATTATTATTTTAGAGTTGTATGTCTATTTAGTATCTAAGTTCCACATTTTACTGTTGTTCCATTTGAAGAGGAGAGAATTCGTAAAATGCTTGATTGTGTCAAAAAAGGGGAAATTCAAGAAATACAGCCTATCAACAATTTTATTACACAGGTTTTAGATAATTCTGATGAAAACGAGCCTCTGCCAGATGATCAACCTGACAAAGAAGCCAATGAAATTGAAAATGAAACAAATGAAGCATAATAGGTGAATCTGAAAATGACTAAAGTGTCCAATTCATTGAAAAATTTGTCAATTTTGCAGGAATTTGTTAAAAATCCGACAGAAAGCGATTACAGTGCAGTTTTACTATGGGAAAAAAGCATTTTTTAGTAAAAACCGAAAAATGCTGTAGTATACTTAACCAGTAAGGCAATGGAGGACAAGAACAAACATAATTCTCATGAGAGTGGGTCATGTTCACACTACACTAGTGGGTACTAGTGAACATGAAAATAAACAATTATGAGTTGTTTTTTTCAACAAAGATTAAGTTTATGCTAGTTTTATTTAACTATAGAACCAATTGTGATCTAAAGGCAATATTTTTTTTATCCACTAATTTTTAGAGTTATATATTTGAAGTAAAACATTTGTTATTGTAACTAAATATTATAATAAAGTTCAAATTTATATATATATATACTATCATGATTAGATATTTTTATGTTTAGACGTTTAATTACTTTATTACAGAAAAATAGCCCGCAAACGCCTCTCCCATAATAAAAACAATGGTCTAGTATACATTTCATACACGTTTTAACAATTCAAGATATTTTTAGAAATATGATGTTTAGACATTCAAAATTGTACAATAATGATTTCTGAAATTGTTTACAATGCATTTATATAGAATTTAATTGTAAAGTCGCCGAAATATAAAAACAAAAACATTTTAAATTTTAGAAGGCATTTGTGTGGAAAAAAACCGCCTGAAGCGCCCTCTCCCATTTGAAAATCTATTCACCCCTCAAAGGTTAAACAAATATGTGTAGTAAAATTTGTACATATATTACCGTACTGAGAAGTTTCTATTTTCATTATTTTATTGGAATTGATTTTGCAAAAAGACAAAATTATTGAAGAACACTTCCAAAGTATAATTTACACAAAGAAATCAACAATAGATCTGATATATTAACTGTAGTATAAGAATCTATAAGGTGTAGATATCTGTATCATATTTCTATAAAGTTAAAATTGTTGATGCCATTAAATTTTAAGAAATGCATGTTTCCCATCTTGATTATGTGCTTCCAGCTACATCACTGAATTTTTCTATTAAACGTCTACTTTGGGTTTGTCTTAAGTGAAGAATTCAACAACAGTTATTCTAATAACCAAGAGAGAAAATCAAATCAGACCTCAAATTATCATCATTGCTTATTCATTCAAAAAGTTTGTCCATAGATAAGTTAATTCCTTTCCTGTATAAGGTACAAGTAAGGAGACAACCAAGTTTAGTCTAAATATGTATTGTTTAATCAAAATATAGCAAATTTGTGCTCTACCCAAAAGTGTTACCTTTCCTATCAACATTTTTATAGATGTTAAAATAAGTTTTTAATTTCAATATTATATTTGTTATAACAAAAACAATAACAACTGTGGTGAATTTATAATGGTAAAGAAATATGATATCTTACAATTTAAACAACACGTTTTACACCAGAACAATTCAACTTAATAATAAAGCATTTAAAACTTTAATGTAACAATAAAAATATAACATTTATTATTGTAAAATTTATAGATCAAGCATGCATAGTTTGGGGAAAAACTTGCAGTGGAACTGGCAATTGTTGGCTTTATGATCCGAAAGCTATGAGGCATCTTATGAATGGAACTGCATTTTGTAAGTACTAGGAAACCATATTATTCTTTAACTTCAATTACACCTTTCAGAACAATGTTTTACCTATATAGAACTTTAGCCTGAAATTCCATTGCACAATGATACTGAGAGTATTTAGGTTGCACTTATAATTTAGGAAAAGAAGAGTTTGGAGAAAGTTAAACAAATTTGCAATTGAATTGATTTGAAAGTAATAAATGTACTTAAAAAGGGCTCGAGTCAGTTGTAACAGGTAAAATACATAACATTTTATTGGAAACAGAAAGAATTCCTTTACTAGTCTATAAACAAATTATTCAGTTAGAATGTAATACATTTATGCTAAAAGTAATTATTGCAAGAACTAAGTTAAAACTATTAGCTTACTATGCTGATGATTTTTGAAACCATTGTTTCATTGATGAGCATAACATGCTTCTGGTGATATTAAATCAAAATTTCAGGTGTATCATTTATAGGTGTGATTGGGTGTTAGAGTAGATAATTTGCGTACAATGTACTGTAAAAGGGTGTTGGATTTGAAGTGTGTGTGGATGTTTAAAAAATGTTGTTTTTGTGTTACGTGGTGTTTGTCTATTTCAAATTTTTTTTAATTGTTTGTAGTGTCAGGTTTTTACTATTGTTTAGGATGTGTACCCATGGTTCTCTAAGTCCTAAACCATAGTAAAAAGCTAATTACAGAAAAATTTTAAATATACAAAAACCAAATAACACAAAAACAACATATTTTAAACAACTACACGTTCTTTGAATCTAGAAAAAATAGCTTCCTCCTTCTGCAAACTTAAATACAAAGTAGCATTCAGAACAGCCAACACAATTAAGAAACACCTACACAGTTCAAAAACACTCCAGGATAAACATGACAGGGCAGGCGTATACAAGATTACATGCAGCAACTGTCCCAGCTTTTACATAGGACAAACAGGGGGAACACTTACCACAAGATACGAAGAACACGTAAAACAGACAAGAAAGACATAACCCACATCAAATTTTGCCATACACATACAAAACACACTACACTCACAGACTGACATAGACACCAATCTAAAAATCCTACATTACATCAATAAAAGAAAAAACTTAACACAGTAGAAAACTATGAGATATATAAACACCATAAAAGCTATCCTCAACACATTGTAAATGACAAAACACACTCCCAATCAAACACTATATTTGAGCACATAATTAACAACTACTCTATGAACAATAACACATGACAGAACAAAAATACACCACAGACTCACCCAAACACAACACACCTGAGCAACAGTCTTGTCAGTAATTCACAGCATTGAAAAATGAGCTGCCGAGAATACCTAGGGCGCATAAATCAGTAATTCGTGGTTTTTTTGCCAAGATAACACAAACAAGTGTAATAAGAAAACTTATTTTCCAAGGGGTAGAAGAAAGCTAGTATTTTGCTTGTGGAAGTGAATTGTACTTAATTATGACTTCTTGAAACTTCTCAAAACTTCTTGAATTTAGAGTTTCCAAAAGTTTTTTAAAATTTCTCCAACTTTTTAAATTATTTGGAATCTGTTTAAAGTATGGGTAACAGGTGTCTTTTCTTTTTCTTATGCTACTTATAGATTTACTATTAGACCATCTCTAAAGAGGCAATTGAAATATGCACCAATTAATTGGTTTCTTTTGAAAATGTAATTGAAATGAAAATTTAAGTTCTTCTAAGATACAAAAAATTGAATCTTCAGAAACATGAAGTTGAGATTAGGACAATTGTATTATAGACTGAGATTAAGTGAAAGACAGAATTTGGGACGTTTGCAAAATGTTACGATTGCGAAGAAAAAAACCCACTCTTGAGCTGAATACTATGAACGAATGAAGCCTTTTATTATTAAACATTGTGAAGATTATTTTAGGATAGAAAATATCAATAACCTTAAAATTATTCAGCACATAAATAATAGGGATTATAAGAAATATCCAAAATGTGTCAGCTGAAAATTATGTCTCTGCATTATTCAGCTTGGAAGAGCAGAAAAACCACTTAAACTCAAGTCATTTTCTTGAAAGCAGTATTTTTATTTTGTGTAACAAAAAAATATCTACAAATGTCTGATAAACAATAAGTTTATTGTTAGTATTCAAAACTTGGAGTTTTTGTGTTGTACACTTTGAGGTTTTTGTATAAATTACACTTTTTTGTATTAACTTGGCAAAAAACCACTACTTAGTGATTTATTCAGCAGACACATTTCACACTAGGTCACCATATTATTCAATGCTGTTAGTCATGGACAAGACTGTTGCTCAGGTGTGTTGTGTCGATGCGAGTCTGTGGGGTATTTTTGTTCTGTGGTGTGTTATTGTTCATAGAGTAGTTGTTAATTATGTGATCAAATATAGTATTTGATTGTGAGTGTGTTTTGTCATTTAGAATGTTTTGTGGATAGTATTTATGGTGTTTTCTACTGTGTTAAGTTTGTTGCTTTTTTTGATGTAGTGTAGGATTTTTAGATTGGTGTCTATGTCAGTTTGTGAGTGTAGTGTGTATTGTATGTGTATGGCAAAATTTGATTTGGATTGTGTCTTTTTTATCTGTTTTATGTGTTCGTTGTATCTTGTGGTAAATGTTCTCCCTGTTTGTCCTATGTATAGCTGGGACAATTGTTGCATGTAATCTTGTATATGCCTGCCCTGTTGTGTTTATCCAGGTGTCTTTTTGAACTGTGTAGGTGTTTTTTAATTGTGTTGGATGTTGCGAGTGCTACTTTGTATTTAAGTTTGCGGAAGGAGGAAGCTATTTTTTGTGACGTGTTGTTGTGATATGTAAATGTTATGTATTTTTGTGTTTGTGTGTTATTGTTTCTGTTGTGTTATGTGTGCTTTGCTTTTTCTGTATACAAACAGATCGTGATAGACAACATAATGTGCATAATTAACAACTGCTCTGTGAACATTAACACAATACAGAACAGAAATACACCACACACCCACACCAATACAACACATCTAGCAACAGTCTTGTCAGGGACTCACAGCATTGAATAATGCCCTGACCTAGTGTGAAACACATCTGTTGAATAAATTAGTAGTTGGTTTTTGCCAAGTTAATACAAAAAAGTGTGGTACATACTTGTTGTTTTCAATGCTTTAAAAGTTTTAAACTATTATAATCTGTTTGTATAGTATTGTAACCTGTCTTGTGCATTAGTCGGCTATCAGGACTGGCCCGGATGTGCCTTAACTTCGTAGCCTCCCACAGATATTTCCTTAATAAGTCTCATACTAGTATCCCAATTGAGTATTTACTCAATTAATAATGCTAGTATGAGACCCGTTAATAATCAGTTAAGAGGGTTAATTTAATTTATATAACATATTTAAAAAGTACCTACAAATCCAGGGAAAATGGTACCAAACACGACATAATTTGTTCAATTATTATTGTTTTTTTTCTTTTATCAAGTTATGTCTTGTTTGATATTGTTCTTCTTGTATTTTTACCTGTCAGTTAGCCAAGCTGACTACAAGTAAGGTTACATCAAACAGACTATATAGATTTTGTTTTGGAAACAAAATCTATTTCTTATAAAGTAATATTTACTTTTACTAGAAAAATAAACTGAATTAAATTCATTGTAGACGTGATATTTATATTTATGAGTTAATTTTGTTACATTATATTATGAAATTTTATTTTCATGAATATCCATTTTGTTGGTTGAATTTAATATTGTGAACCCTTCTTTAAAACTAGATCAATATGAAATATATAAATATATTAGAACATAAAATAAAAACATATTAAATGAACAAACACAATGCAAATCATTTACACTGTAAAACCAGAATAGTTAAAGTTTATTTATTACCTATGTCACAGACCTAACCAACAACTGATGGTACACCCCTCCCCATCTAGATAGTATTGCTGACAGGTCAGTACAGTACACAACAGTAAGTTTATAAAGTCGTGTGTGTGTGTGTGTGTGTGTGTATAATATATATATACACTGAGGTGAGTGATTCGACAATGGTCAAGTGACCGAAAGGTGCCTCATCACACAAGGTAAAATCATTGCACTTAGTGGTGAATAAAAGTATTTACAATAGTAATATATCAACTTCATAAAGTCAGTGCAACGGAAAAATAATGGACAACGTAATATATATATATATATATATATATATATATATATATATATATATATATATATATATATATATAGTAATCTTGTTGTTGTTCATGACGAGCTGGTTGTAAATTTCTTATTACACTTTTGCTATTACTTGCAACCAGACTTTTTGTTAGCTAAAAGTTGTTCAATTGTTAACTTACACTTGGAGGAAACGTTTTCGAATTACGACTCGCGACTGGAGGCTGAGGAAGACGTAAGACGAAAACGTTTCCTCCATGTGTAAGTTAACAATTTAACAACATTTAGTTAACAAAAAGTCTGGTTGCAAGTAATAAGCAAAAGTGTAATGAGAATGTGTATAATATATATATATATATATATATATATATATATATCGCAATATGTATTCTTGTGTATTAATAAAGAACATAAGTCAAAATACAAATACAAGAATTAAAATTGAATTTACAATTCAAAGCTTTTCGTTGGCTAACAGTACCAACATCATCAGGAATATTAAAGGTTTAATATTCCTGATGATGTTGGTACTGTTAGCCAACGAAAAGTTTTGAATTGTAAATTCAATTATAATTCTTATATTTGTATTGTGACTTATGTTCTATATATATATATATATATATATATATATATATATATATATATATATATATATATATATATATATATATGTATATATATATATACATATCACGTTTATCTTGAAGCATGTGAATATCATAAATAGCAAAATCAATTATTAATAACTTTTGTTAGGGCTGTTTAATTTTTATACTTTAATGGAATCAAATGATTGACTTCAATTAGAATTATGGATCAATTTATTTAATAAGCTTAAAACTGATTTTGGTTGTTTTTTATTAGGTTTAAAACCGTTCATCCTCAAATACACAGATTAATACTAACCTCAAATTTTTTACTTCAGTAATATATTTTTACTTTGTTGATATGCATATATGTTCTGATTTCTTTTAAATTGTAGCTTTTTTTGTCTGTGGAGTACTGTTTGAAATTGCTATATGGTACTACGCAAAGGACTTAAAAGTATTTGATGATGAAGATATACAAAAGAAGCCCAAGAAGAAGAAAGGTAAAATCAACCAAGAAAATGACACTATAACTCATGCTGTGTTGTAAATGATAGATAATTGAAAATAGGTATTATTTTTACACCTTAATAGATGTATATTTTTAAGTATAATCGACAATAAATCAAATGAACATTTTATAGCAGAAATTTTTTTAAAATTTCCTACATTTTGTAAAATATACATGTTTTTTTAAAATTTATTATTTAAATATTAAATTAAGTATGAAAACATGTATAAATGTTATTTAAAAAAATGTTTGTCAGTAAGCTGGAAAAAATATAGCTTACACATAGTTCTAATTCCTCTGAAGTGTTCCTGCTCATGCTTCCACATAGAATCCAACCATCTTTCTTTAGACTAAGGTTTTGTTACCCAACGATTGAATATGCATATGTAAAACTGAAAAATTATTTAAATGCTACTATATGACCTATTTAAGACTGCTAATAGTATCTTCATACTAAGAGATCTTCTTGAAGATCCTCTCTTTCTTCAAGTTTAACATCTGAAAGTATTCATTCTTTTGTCAAAACTTACACTAGGCTATAAATAAATCATACATTATCATATTTAAGTTATTTTGTAAAATATTAAATTTAATTTTGTTGAGCATTGAACAGTTTTCTAAATATAATATTTAAAAATAACTGCTTAATACTTTCATGTAAATGATTAAACATAAAGTTATAAAGATAAAGTTTAGGTAAAGTTGTAAAATGTAACTTGAACCCCTCTTTAAAAGAATTATAAAATTTGTTTTCAATCTCTTATTACTAAACATTTTTATTTATTATTTGTTGATTCCATCTTCTTGTGAGCTATTAGTTATCACTAAACACTTTTAAATGTTTATAAACTTGCCTATAGTAGCACTTACTTTGTTTGTTGAGGACGGTCGCTTTGGGAGATGTGTCACATTGTCAACGGTCTGAGTTGACAATGGGACACATCTCCCGAAACGGCCGTCCTCAACAAACAAAGTAAGTGCTACTATAGGTAAGTTTATAAACATTTAAAAGTTTTTATTTAAATTTGAAATTTATAATCAAATTTCATAATAATTTTAAACTCTTATAATGAAATTCAAGTAATATAACTTCAAAATAGTTTAAGTGGAAAACAAGTTGACAGTAAACTAAGAGCTGTTACTAAATATGCATATTCAATGTCCATGAGAGACTTCAAATAAAACTTCTTAAGTGGAAAACAAGTTGACAGTAAACTGAGAGCTGTTACTAAATATGCATATTCAATGTCCGTGAGAGACTTCAAATAAAACTTCTTAAGAGCATGATACCCAAGAGGGAATCGCAGTAACAGAGGATGAAATATTTAGGGTGTTTTCAAAGTCGCCTTATAGACTCAATATTTATTTGTAGAATTGTAGCTTGTGAATATTAAAATTTACAGTTTGATTTAAAGATTTTGTTACTTATTGGAAGCCTTTAGCCTGATTCCCTAAATAAATACCACTGTATATACATGCTTAAAATTTAATTTTCATTGAGTATTGTAAATTTGGAATGCATTTGAATCATTTTCATATTAATCTTTTTTTGTCAACTTGTTTCTAATTTTAAGCATTATAATGCCATAAACAGCATTTTAGCATCTGTGTAATGTAAAATTATGCCAACATAAATATTAAAAATGTTTTTTAGTTACAAATTCATAGAAAAAAGCTTTTATAAAATTTAAGAAGTAAATTTTTAAATCTATTTAATTTAATGTGTAGTTTTTGTTGTACACGATGAACAGTGAAACTTTTTTCTGACTTTTATAAAAACAAACTAAACCAAAATTGTTAAAAAAAACTAATTAGATTTAATGAAAACATTCCCATGTTTCTATTCCAAAATTTGAATTTTTATTTTACAGGAGCTAAAAATTGATAGTATTAACTCTTTAAATAACACATGAATCGGTATATTCAAAGCAACAATGACATAAAACAAAACAAAAACACTGATATTACATTATAAAATAATACCAACGTACAAAACATGAAAGTAAAGATGTCATATTAAAATATCTTTAATAGACAAAAAACAGTCCACGATTAATTCAATGATATTTCTCGAATATGTTACATGATTATCCCATTTTATATTATCTTTATCACATGCCACAAACAAAACTTTTTAAAATGATTCATATGATAGAACCATAAACAATAGGAACAAATCATAAAATTAATTATCAGAATGTTATTTGTCTTTTTTTATACAAAAATGACTTTGCTATATCTTTTAATCTGTAATTAAATTCTTCACACAAAATGTTGACAGGTTTTTTCTTTAAAGGTTTATTTTCTCTATGCAGTTTTATTATGCCATATGCTCTAGGAGGTTTAGTATTATTAGGGTCAAAATTGTTTCATACATACTCAACTCAATTCCAATTAACAGAAAATCCATATATACCGGTGCGTATTTTAGTAGGGTGTTGATAGGGTCTTCTATAATTTATATGTAGAAACATCATCAGTTTTCCAACATATTGTGAGCATATTCTTGCCGTTTCTAAATATCTCTTGCTTTTTTTTAAGCCTGGTTATAAATTAAATTACGATTAGCTTAAAAAATCCTTTTTGTTTAGAAGTATTTTTTTCCTGTAACTTTATCTTGAAACAAGATGCAATATCTGTTTGATAGATTTTAGTTTAAGAAAATATACATAGTTTAATAAAATTCGTTGCGACTTTTACTTTATTTTCAAAATCTTAAGTAGCTTCAATACTTATTTTTTCCCCTAAAACACTTGTAAATATGTTACAAACTTGCCTATAATAGTACTCACTTATATTTCTTGAGGACGGCCGTTTCGGGAGATATGTCTCATTATCAACTCAGACCTAACTGATCTCAAGGTTTTTGTAGGTTAGGGTGTTAGGGTGGGGTGGGATATTATGGTGGTGGTATGGGTGTACTTTGAGAGCATTAGGAATTATGATGTTAAAAAGTGTGTATGAGTTATAATGTAATTGTTTGTTGAGTATGTGTGTAGGGCGTAGCTTGAAATGTTTGTATATTTTGTATTGTCCGGTTGTGTAATGTTGGTTATTTCTGTGTTGTTTATGAAGAATTTGTAGGTTGTATGCTATGTCTATGTAGTCATGTCATATAGCAAGCTACACACTACAAACACACTCAACACACAATTACACACACACACACACACACACACACACACACATATATATATATATATATATATATATATATATATATATATATATAGGCAATTGTAGCATACCAATAATGTTTAGAGTTGCTTTATTATAAAATTAGATTTACAAAAATTGTTGTACAGCCTTATCTAATACCTAATATTAGACTCATTTCATGATTTAGGAATATTAACAAATCAAGGATCACTTTTGTAAGAAAGATTAGACAAAAAAACCTTGTATCGATTGAAGTTTATGACAGTGTTATTGTTACAATTATCTGAAGTGATTCTTTAAATTTTATCTTTTACTGACCTTTGATCTTTGATCCCTCAACTGATCCCTAGTAAGTTTTCTCAAAACACAATAATAATCATAACCATCGGACAAGCATCCAGTAGTTTGAGTAGTTTTTAATTTCTCAGGCTTTTTCTTTATAAAATTCAAATTACAATTATCATTGACATCAATATGCCTTTGAATTTGAAACTAAGCAAATATACTTTCAAAATTTGATATAAATATTATATGCCCATTTTAAGATAGAATAACTATAAAAACTTACTTTTGTAATCTAACTAGTAATGTGTAGATTTTTTCTTATGTAACAAGGTAACTTTTTTTAAATCTTTGTCACTTTTATTTTTAATGGGTTTTTGGCTTGACCATTGCCAAAAATGCTGAAACAAGATAGGACCTTCCTGGAAAATGCCAGCAATAAGTGTGAAATTTCAAAGTAATAATGATAGTTCAAGTATAAACAAGCAAAGAAAGTTTCATTATTTTATACAGACTATGGTTATTTATGATTAATAATATAATATATTTTAATAATATCTACATTAGAAAAAAACATTCCTAAATGTGAATAACGCAATTACAAGTTAATGGTACTCACCAAAATGTTTAGTTAATAAATAAGCTATTCAGCTTAGGCTACTACTTAAGTAGGAAGGCTATTTAGAAAATAAAGTCTGAATTGTTGTAAATAATTGAACATTGCTTGAACATTAAAAACCATATGCATACTGATTATCAGCAATTATTTAAATGATGCTGTTTGCATTGGTATTGTTACAGTATATGGTTTACAGTGTTAGTTCAAAATTTTTAAAACAATTGATTGGCCTGCCGAATGTAAAATATGTTTAATCATTTGGTTTTATAGCGAAGAATATTTCAGCAGTGGATATTCATTAGCAGGTAATGAAATGCATGGCGTTAATGCTATGAGTGACAATAAAGTATGTAAGTAGGTAAGATCTTTCAAGGATGGATGGAAAAATATCTGTAGTGAACTATCAGCCGGACCATCAATAATCACAGAAGACATGAAAAAAAATTCAAGAAAACTGGTGATTCATAATTTCAATTTTATCATTAGAATTTACGAATGTGTATAGAGTTACTGTGTTCAAAATTATTTCTGAAATATTTCAATTTAAAAAACTACTCTCATTGGGTCCCAGGCAGCTTATTGAAGAACACAAGTAAAAAGAAGGGCTACTGTGTTTTAGGATAGACATGGTGTCTTGTTAGTAAAATTTATGAAGCAAAAGTACAAGAATAAACGCAGGTGCTTACTTTGCTCCTCTGTCTAAACTAATGCAGAATAAACAATGTAACCTTATGACATTTTCAGTTTTGATGCTGCCAGACCCTATTCTAGCAATTAAATTTAAAATCTGACCAGGTGTTTTGATTAGAACCGATTAACCTTGCACTGTATAGACTCAATGCTGGGCAATTTGTACTTGTTTTGATACCTAGAGGTACTTGTCCATGGCAAGTGCTTCAATACAGATGATGATTAGAAAGCAGGAAATGATTATTTACAGGCAGCAAACTTTTACGATTTGAGCATACAAAAGCTAGTAGAATGTTATGAAAAATTTTTAAACAAAAGTAAACGATGTAAAAAAACAAAGACAGTTAGAAATAACATAACAAGTAACATAATTTTTTGTTCAAGTCAATTCCTACTGAGGTCAACAAAGAAACATTTTATTTTAGTTACTTTTTATTTTATAAGTACAATTAATATAAATATGTATATATATATCAATATTAGTGGCAAAATAGAAAGAAAATTTCCTTGCAAATTTTTGTTTTCCTCTCTATACAGTATGTAGTGTTGGACTATTATTTTTGTTTTTTCCTATTTATTCACTTTTTTTCTTTGCTTCTAACTTATGAAGCTGAATTCGGTCTATTATTTCTTAATCTATCAATCACTTGTAATGTTTCATTATTACAAAAGAGAAGGAACCTTTCTCTTATAATTTCATTTATATTTTTAAGTAAAAGATTTCTGACTATGGAAAAGTTGGCTGGATTTTAAACAGTCATTCAGTTTAAATCCCTCTCTGTGAACATGATACAATGATTAAGGATCATCTGATGATTCCATCACTCGACCATTCCAGAGATGATGATGACCCACTTTTTCATCTATACTGGTTAGTGCGTCACCAAATAGCTCAACAGCCAAGGGTGGGCATGGCTAGTAAGTAAGTAGTAGTCTGAATCCGACCAAAACATCAACGTTTTCAAATTTAATTTATGAATAAGTATTTGAAAAAATCTGTATTAACACCAATTGTCATCCGCTACAGGTTTTAAAAAAATGTATTTGAACTTGATTGGATGAATAAAAACATATTTTAATTACAACTGAAAATTTGTACAAGATATATATAAGGAGAGTGTAAGCTAATAGAAGGAACTGATAAAAACTTGTTTTAGAAGTATGTGACTGTTTATTCAATTCCTTCTATTAGTTTACACTCTCCTTGTAAATACCTTGTTCAAATTTTCTATTACTAATAAAATAGCTTTTACTTATCCACTCAAGTTCATATATATTTTTTTAAAACTTGTGGTGGGCAACACTTGATGTTAATGCACTTTTTTCAAATATTAATTAATTCGTTAAATTTAATAATAAATAATTTTGGTTTTATATGGGAGGAAAACGATTTATAAAAGGGGTAAAGTGTACAATATAGTTATTAGTTAGTTAGTTCCATTTGGCTTAAAATATGTGATAACATATGAATTCATAAAACAGCTGGATATGTGGTAGAACTGCTGTTTTAACATACTGGTTATTTTACTTTAATTATATTAATTGTAATTACTTAATAGAATTTAACTAAAATAATATTTTTCTTTGTTAACCTAAATAGGAATTGACTAAACAAATTTATTGTTACATTACTTGTATTTTTATATGTGAGATTGGATTTTACTTTCTGAAAAACTCTTGTATGTTAAATAATAATTATTTGAACAAATCATTCAAACTTATTATTTTTTCAACTTATTATAGTCCTAGGTTTATATATATATATATATATATATATATATATATATATATATATATATATATATATATATATATACATTCCATTTTTTATTATAAATTTTAGGGTGCATTGGGTTGACTCTTTTTTATGACACTGATGGAATGTAGGATTACTTCAGATCTGTGTTAAAATCCTAAATTGCCATAATTTGAAAAGATAAATGTTATATATCTAATATTAACAGAAATACGCATAACATTATAGAAACATTTATAATACACCAATACAACAGCAAATACTTTTTAGCTTATTATATTTACTTGCCCTCAGAGTAAAAATGACATTAACCCCCCCTCCCCTCTGTAGTCATGACTCCCCTATACTTTGCCTACCCAAAAAATAAATCCTAAAGCTGCCTTTGCTTTAGGTACATAACCATGCATACATGAGTCATGGCCACACCGCCTATATATATTCTACTAGGAGCTTAATGTCCCCCAATCATAGGAATATCTATATTCACAATCCTTTAATATTATTTGAGGTAATAATAATCATACTGACAGATTGTCTTAAATCAACAAACATTTTTAATATCAAAATACATTTCGCATTTTTTTTCGCCAAAACTTTGATTACAATTTCATAACTCACATATTAGTATTTGGTTACTAAATGAAGCCATTAACTATGTTTTAAAATTATAATTTTGAGAAATTTTAATATTTCTATAGGCTGATATATTTAACTTCTGTAATAGTAAACATAACCAACCAAACGTTTTTCCAATAATTTTCAATAGTAAACATTCTCATTTTAATTCTATTCTTCTAACACTGGTTTCAAAATATAGAATGCGAGAAATCCAATTAAAGAAAATAAACATATTTAGCGGATACGGACAACAATGACAAGTATTATTGACAAATTAACCAATTGGCAAGCTTGTTATGCTTGGAATACTAACTCCCACATCAAGGACAGCTCAAGATGAAACTAAATTGGCTAACCACAATCTACTGAACTAAATCAGAACAGATTCTGGGCCTAGCCTTCTTTGGATTTAAGTGTAAAAGGGTATTTTGCTTTTTGGTATGTAATAAGATATTTTTTGTACTAGCCAATCATTTCTGTACCAATTTAAAGTTTAGAATAAATTATTTTTAAAAATTGCACGCTATGAAAGTTAATATGGTTATTTATATAATAAAACTTTTGTTGAAATTTGAAAAGGTAAAATACATAATATATGTATCATAGTGAAGGATATATATATATATATATATATATATATATATATATATATATATATATATATATATATATTATATATATGTACATATATATATATATATATATATATATATATATATATATATATATATATATAGAGAGAGAGAGAGAGAGAGAGAGAGAGAGAGAGAGAGAGATTTTTTGGACTAAGAGACTGACAGACTTACCTTGGTAAGAGTCCACTCTGTAGTCTTGAAATAGAAACACATAAAAGCACTTAAACAATGATATATTTCAACCACACAGTGGTCTTTGTCAATCGAAGAGAAAACAAAAAAAGAAATATGAGAGAATGAAATAAAATGATTTTCATTTCATTCTCTCATATTTCTTTTTGTGTTTTATCTTCGATTGACAAAGACCACTGTGTGGTTGAAATATATCATTGTTTAAGTGCTTTTATGTGTTTCTATTTCAAGACTACAGAGTGGACTCTTACCAAGGTAAGTCTGTCAGTCTCCTAGTCCAAAAAATCTAAATAATCTTTACCAACCAAAACTAACCTATAAATATATATATATATATATATATATATATATATATATATATATATATATATATATATATATATATATATATATATATATGAAGTTATTATTATTAATTGTAAACAATTTTTTCTACTACTCAGTGTAATAATTTTACCTTATGTGATAAGGCACCTTTCGGTAACTTGACCATTGTCGAATTGTTTACAATTAATAATAATAACTTCATAAAGTCAGTGCAACGGAAAAATATCACGATATATATATATATATTTATTTATTTATTTATAATTATATTTATATTAGTCTATTAAGATTTTGTTATGTTCTAGTGAAATTGTAAGCATGATTGAAACTATGATATAATCTAAAAAATGTTGGTGTAATCTAAATCTTAGTTGGATTTTTATTTTCCTTGTATTTCCCTCTTCTCTTTTATTATTAAATTCCTACTATTAGCTTACACTCTCCTGATATATATCTTGTACAAATTTTCAATTGTTAATAAAATACATTTTTATTCATCCAATCATGTTCAAATACATTTTTTTAATCCTGTAGTGGATGGCAATTTATGTTAACACAGTTTTTTGAAATATTTATTCAATAAATTATGAAAATTTGGAGGAGGGGGCTAGTTAGATTTCGAATCGAGTATCTTTATATTCAAAGTCTAGTGCTTTTGCACTCAGCCAACTTTCCCATAGCTAGAACTGTATTTCTCAAACAGGGGTATGAATTTTTCCATTGTCCCCATCTGGTTGTTATCAAAACCTCTATTGTAAAACCTTAAATTGTTGCAATAGTTACCACACATTATCATAAATAATGCCCTAGGATTAAAAATGAATGAAAAGAATAAATTAAATAAACAAACTGAATTAACAGAATCGAACCTTGCTTCATAAACGGACATTGCGAAAGGAAAGCAAAAAGAAACTATAACACAATGCAAGAGGCGAAAGAAAGCATATAAATAGTAACAAACAAAAATAATAGTCCAACACCATACATAAACAGAAAAATAAAAAATTGCAGGGAAATTGGCTTTCTATTTTGCCCCTTAATATGTTGTTCTGACATATGTACATTCATATTTATATTAATTGTAATTATAAAATAAAAAGAAACTAGAATAATTTTTTTTTTGTTAGCTTAAATAGAAATTGACTTTCAATTTTTTTTTTTATATGTATTACTTGTTTTCATTTTCAAATTATAATTTAATACTTCTGAAAACTTTATTCATTTTTTAAAACCAAATATTTAATATTTGAAAATCTAGTCATATGGCTTGAAATTGCTAATCTATTGACATTTATTTACTTATTTTCTTTCTCATAAATGTTTTTTTTATTTAGAGCTTCACATTCATACAAACATAATAACTACTTCCAAATACATGTTTATTTAAGCGCTTGTGTAAAGTATGATTAAAAATGTGGTTGATAACTAAGTCAAGAATATTTATTTTAAATCAGCACGATTTTGGCAACTAATTTGTTGGCCTTATCAATTCTGTTGTGCTCTAAAAACCAAGTCCTTACGGTCAAATGTGTTGACGAGAGGCAAAACAACCAAACCTCCAATACTTTATTAATAATTCTTTGAGCAATTGCTCTGCTAACTTTTCCTTGAGCATTATTTTCCAAATAGTTCCACTTATATACTTGAAGTATGAAGACAGTTAATTTAAAGATGTGTGCAATATTCAAATAAGATATAAACTCCAGACTTAAGTATATAATCTATGATGTCTTTGAATAGGCTTTTTAATAGTCTATTATTCACGTAAGTATTTTTGCCAAAGACTTTTTTCAACATTAGTGTCTTCATTTTCCCTTGACAGTCAACTTCAATTATATTTAAGATGTTTGAGAGATACCATGTCCACATCTTATATCCCTTGTATGAGCAATCAATTTCCTTCATTTTCATTGTTAATTGTGTATTAATATTTTCTGTATTTAAGTCCATACTCTATCATTCATAGGTACATAAGCATGTACATTAAAATCTTTTCTGCTTATAAAGCCGCAACTGTATAAATCACTTTATCTTTTTATTCTACTATCTTCCTCTTCTTCAAAACATGTCTTACATTGGTTTGTTGTCAAGTAGTATTGTAGGGTGACAACACTTACAGATGTAAGGCTGAGGTTTTTTACTTCATAAATTGAAATTAAAGCATAAATCATGAGTAATTATTGTGTGAGTGAGTGAAAACTTTTATCTTACTGACACGTTTTCAATAGTTTGTTTCATTGACTAAGCCAACCTGCTACTTATCGTCAATGAAACAATTGTTTTGAAACGGGTCAGGAAGTAAGTTGAAAGTTTTACTCAGTTATCCAATAATTACTTAGGATTTATTCAGTGAAATCAAAATGAAAACAACAAGCAACTGAAATTAAAGCACATTCTTCAAGTATGCAAAGTTGTACTATACAGACCCTTAAGATGTAGACAGGTTCTCTATTAGTCTTTTGTATTGAGCAGATTTGAATTTAGCCTAAAGAATAACATTTTTTTAGAAATGAGTGTCAGTAACATATTTCATGCAAGAAAAGAGAATTACTACCCAAGATTGAAAGAAGAAGTATATAAGCTGTAAAATATATTGTGTTTAGAGAATATTTTTACTGGGTTAGAAGTGCTCAATTTAGCAAAATCAGATAATTATGACAAAACATAATAATTTATTGGCAGTGTTCTACATTTTAGTAACTTAAAATACAAAAGTATTTACCTCTGTAGATGACATTATTGTAAAGTTTGTATCGATCAATCTAAAACTAAATTTTGAATATTCATGAGTATATTTATGAGTCTTATCCGCCCTCATATATTTAAATAAACTTAATGTTGACTAGAGGATTTAATAGTTCTGCGACTGTAACTAATTCAAGAAAACATCTAGATTCAAGAATGTAAGTGGGACTAAACAGCTTGTTTGTTGGACAATTGTAATTAGGTTGTACTTACTTTACTTTATATAACCCCCGTGTTTGGCACCTTGTAGAGTTAAGACTGTATAATTACTTCAGTCAGGGGCCGCTACATACAGGGAATCAACTGAACTCCCCTTATAAATTTAATAATAGTTTTCTTTAAAAATTTATTTAAGAGAAAAACATGCTTGCTAAGGGCCTTAACCATAGCTAAAGATCTGTGAACTTGTTAAACTTATTTTTAATTTAGCTACTGTTATTTATACCAAATATTATTTATCCCTATTTACAATATTTTATTAGTTAATTGAGTGGCATAATGCAAAAGGGGTATTCCAGAACTGCCAACTTGGATTATTATCCAGACCTGCCAACGAATGATAAACGAAGCAAAATTTCTTATATGTAAAATATTTAAGTGAAAAGATTCCTGTAAAAAATATTTCCTGTAAGGAAACAATGTTTTGTGACCTAAATACCCTAAAATCATTATTCTTATATTATAAAATATAGAGGATTAGAAGACGTCATTTTTATATACGTAGAGGGTTAGCTTTGTAAAAGGAATGATCGTTTTGAAACGCATCAGCAAGTAAGGAATTACGTATTCACTTAGTTTAGTACTTTAAAGTTAGCTTATATTATAACTATGGTAGTAATAATATAACGTTTGTAGTTATACATTTTACTATAATATAATATTTTATTAAAAGTATTTACACTCACTATCAAACTGTAATATGCTTAGGATCAACGACAATCTCCACATACAATTGTATCATGTAACTTTAAATTATTTAAGAACTTCAATGAAAAACAATCAAATTCAAAATAAAAACTCATTTGTAGCATAACTCGTTATTTACACAATGCTGCTCAGCCACTTCAGTGAACACTTGAAATATATAATTATGCATAACAATGTTCACACAGTTTTTTTGTTGCAGAGAAATAAAAATGCTTACTCAGTGACCATAGGTGTGCAGTCCTTGAGTCATTTCACTGCATCATTGCTCTAGCATATTTTAAAGTATGGTAAGTATTTTTTTAGCTACCAAATGTGTTATTTTAGGTTTATATAATTGAATGATATTTTATATTTTAAATTAAACTTTAAATTAGTAAAAAACTTGGCTGTTTATTTATTACATTAATAGTAAAGGAAAGCATCATTTTCAGAAGATATACTTTTTAAACAGAATAAACATTAAAAACAATACAGGTACAAATTAGGTATAATTTGTTTTCATCTTCAACTTTAGCTTTTAGCTTATGTACTCTATTATGAACATATCTGCATATAGTAGCACTTACTTTTTATCTAAATGACAGTGGGACAACTATCCTGAAACATCTTAGACAAAGTGTAAGTGCTACTATATGCAAGTGTTTATACATTAATATATATTAAAATGTTGAAGAATTAAGTGTGTTACATTGATATAAAAGCAGAAATATTTTAAAGAGTGATTTTAAGTTGCTTTCAATTCTTAAGAATTAAATTTTTGTGAAGCTCTAGAAATGCCAAAAGTCTTGTTTGAGTCTTTCAAGCCCTGCCCTTTACAGGTATTTGGCCCATACATTTAATTTCAGTATATATATATATATATGTATATATATTTCACTTTGTCCATTATTTTTCCGTTGCACTGACTTTATTAAGTTGCTATTGTTAATTGTAAGCAATTATTCCACCACTAAGTGCAATTATTTTTACCTTATGTGATGAGGCACCTTTCGTTCACTTAACCATTGTCGAATCACTGAATTAATTTTTAACTTTCGGTCACCTGACCATTGTCGAATCACTGAATTGATTTTTAATTAATCGAAAAAATTAATTCAGTGATTCGACAATGGTCAAGTGACCGAAAGGTGCCTCATCTCATAAGGTAAAAATAATTGCACTTTGTAGTGAAATAATTGTTTACAATTAACAAGAACAACTTTATATATATATATATATATATATATATATATATATATATATATATATATATATAAAACACTCAAATTCAGCCGATTTAAGATGTATCACAAATGGTGATGTTTTTTTTTTCATTTTGAAATACAGAAGTTTTAGTGAATAGGTAGGTGTTTTTTAAATAAATCTCAACCATTTCTTGGGTAATGTTACATGTTACATTAATATAACAAATATAATAAATTAGTTTGAATAATGTGTGAAAACTTATATTTTGTTTACAGTTCATGAAGCAACATTTAAAGCAATTATAATATAAATACAATAAGTAAAAGTTTTATACAGCATTTGAACATATGTTAGTATGTTACACTTAGCCATAGTAGCAATTATTTTTTTTTAGTATTGACAATGGTTGTTTTGATAGATTGAAGTCAGACTGTCGAAAGTTTGGTTCTTTAAGGCATTTGTTGTGGAATCGTTGGATGGCTGAGCATGCAAAATCAATATTATCTGATTCCATCAAACCTGAGCTACTAGTTTTTTATTTAAAACACTTGAACATATATTAGTACCACAAATATAATTAAAAATTTACTAATATTACAAATTACTTAAGATTAAACCTTTATGTACATTTTAATGACCATGTCATCATCATCAAAAGGTCCTATTACAAAACTACTATTTAGAATGCAACAATATTTTTATTGCAATATATTGTACCACTCTTGATTTTGTATATTATGAAGTTTGACATGATACAGGATCTAATTACCTTAACAAAAGACACGTGGATGAAAAATTGAAATTGACAATAATTTTTTTTGTAGAAATTGTTTACAAGGTATTTACCAACCAGGCAACTTTAGGTAAACCAGTGGTATTTCTACCTTGAAATTTGACAAACATGATTCTTGTAACTCATAACAAAAATCGCACAGCATTTGCATTGATGGAAGGTCTGGTAAAAATTTCCTGATATTGCAGTTTTTCTTTGGTATTGCTTACTGCAACTTCTATTTATTTCCTAACTTTAAATAATATATGAAAGTAAGATTTCTAGCAGCAATTCAAATACATAATCAATTTTAATCTGTTGTTTGTATAAGTCACAAGGGATGTTGTTAAATTTACAACAGCTGTACATTTTAGGGTTTTTTCACTTTGTTTTGCTGTTCTGAACCTCTGTAACTAATCAAAGGATATATTTCTTTGTTTAACTTTGCCCTATCAATTCTTCATTGCTTGTCTATATTGTCAAAGTCAAACAGTAACAACACAGAGTTGAAACATTGTTAGTTGTGCCTGTTGTACTTTTTACAATACAGAAGTTATTATGTAGTGTTTACTTTGTAGTATTACCTTTATTTATTTTACCAATCTTGGATTTTTCATGATATTAACATACCTATTATATCACATACAAGGGAAATTGATCATTTACTAATTGAATGTTGACATAGTAAACAAAATGTTATGTTCTAGGGAATTTTTTTAAATATACAAATCCTTCATATTAAAAAAAAGAGATTCAATAAGTGAATTACTCTTATTAATTATTTATTAGAAAAAACATTGACATTTGTTGGAACTTTAAGTAATAAAAAAGCTGCTTATAAAAAGTCCTTCCCTTCAATTTTTTTCCCCTAATAAAACTTACGATATTTGATGAAACAAAATATGTGCATTGTATTATTTTTCTAGAATAAAGAGTGTTAACCATGTTTTTGTATTTAAGAATTTAATAGGGTTAATTTTAATGACTACTATGAATTGTAACAAAAACAATCAACCCCTAAAAAATAAAGAATTTTCAAAAAATATCTCTTTGAATTTGATGATAAAAACTCTCATGGAGTATTCATCTAGAATTATCTCAATTCCTCTTGATTTATATTCTTTTTTTAAAAAATTATAGGAAATATGACCAAGAGAATATGAGGTTAGCCAACTAAAAGAAAGGAACCTATTGACTTTGGAGGAGAAAATAACTCTGCATTAAAGTGTATAACAATGTATTTATGCTAAAAGCAACCTGAAAAACCTGTCTCATGCTGCAAGAAAATTAAGACATTAGCAAATAATCTGTTTAACTGTTAAATTCAAAATTATTGATATTTTTAAACATAACTTATTACTAACTTTTGTTTCAACTTTACTCTTATTATAAAAAAAACATTTTTTATTTTAAAATCCTTTAAATAAATTAAATTATAAATATTGTTAGGCCTAATATTAATTAATAGAAATAACTTTTTAAAAATAGTATAGATACATTTGGGTTCTCAAAAACTACAACAATTCTTTGCTCCACAAAGTACAATCTATGAGTACTGATATATGGACTTGGGTACCAAAAGGTTAAACATTGTTACAAAAAAAGTGACCGAAATGTTTCACTCAGTGTGCTAACTTATTCATTTTGAAGAATATTAAGTAAAGATAAATGTGTTTTTAATCTAACAGTGTTTTAGAAATAATCTTGTAACTTTAGCGATAAAATATTGTACACGATATAAATTGTGTTTTCGGATCGCTCAATAATTAGAGATAAATATAATTGTTCTAGAAAAAGTATGTGTTATAAAAAATTGTAGCTCTTCCAACTTTTCGAAATAATCGCCAGTAACCTTGATGATTTTGACTTCATATATAAATACGTTTTTATACCTTGCAAAAATGTTTTTTTCTGTTTGAGTCATTTTTTGACTCCTTCATTGTTTCATTATTTCTTCTCATATAATGCCTCCTTCAGCGGATCAAAAGAGTTAAAATCAGATGGTGCTAAGTGTATGAGGGATATTTTTTGTAGCACCTCATTTTATGGTTAGTTTCTTCCAGTAATTGACCATTGTGAATGTCATATGTCTGAGCTCTTCATTGTTTCTCTCTCATTGGTTGACCTTGTTCATAAGCATGGCTGAGTGGTATTGCCTGTTGTTTGTGATGTTTTTTTTTAGATAATCAACTAAAATTGCAGCATACTTCACAAAACACAATCAACATAACTCTTATTATTGATGCTAATGATATTAACTCCTGTGTGGTAGCTGAATGGTAGATATCTACCACTGCATTTTTCTCTTTACCGGTTTGTGTTTTAAATATTTAATTATTATTGTGTCTTTTATATTTGAAGTAATATTCATCTAATATTTATTAAAACTAATTTCAGTAAGTAAATTTCAAAATATTTAAACTGCAAAAATTGTAATTTTTCTATTACATTAGTTTGTATTATATTTATGTGATAGATCATAAACCTGGTAATAAAACAAAATTTATATTTGTTGTTGGTTAGCTGAGGTTAAATCAAACTTCTATCCAAATGTCTAATGGCAAAAGCCACTACTTACTCATATTTTTCAGTAGACACGTTTCGCATCAGATCAGTACATTGTCCAATGCTGTAGGTCAGAAACAAGACTGTTAGAACAAGATTGTCCAAAACGCGTCTGCGTCTGCTCAAAAATATTAATAAGTAGTGATATATATATATATATATATATATATATATATATATATATATACAGTAGAGCGTCATTAACCTGGACGTCAAAAAATACAGAGCGTCGCAAATTCAGATTGTGGTTACAGCGTGCGCGACACTCTACTATATATTAGCATATACATTATCTTCTTTCACTACATTTCATTAAATTCTTTTGTATTTTTCAACTCCTCTCAATTCTCTTTTCTAATGACTTCTGGTTTAATTCAAACTTACACAAAACTCTAAGCATTAAAATCCATTATGGTTAATGAAATATCAATAATACACAGTAGTTTGAAAATCCTAATAAATCATTAGTCCGGATGGGTCCTGGTCCCAATTGATCTTGATTTTTGATGCTCTACTGTATACATATGTACTATAATATTAATTTGTTTTGCCTTTAATAAAAAAAAGAATAATTTTCTTCTAATATATAACTTATTTAAAAATATTACAAGTATTTTCCCAATTAAATAGTTACTGTGTCGGCTATTAATTATGTCTGTATGTTTTTCAAAATACTGATGTTTTCACATAAATTCAAGAATTTGTTTTATTTGGGTTTTTTCATTTTATAATTTTGGAATCCTAAATACAGAAAACCTTAGCTATTATAAAAGTTTTTTAGACGTGTAATTAATGTAAGTTTGGTGAGATGCCAGGTAGGGAAATTATCTATTGACATTTTTACAATGTTATTTATACGTGTAAATATATATATATATATATATATATATATATATATATATTTATATATTTGTTGATAAATTACTACTGTAAATACTTTTATCCACCACTAAGTGCAATAATTTTATCTTGTTGTGATGAGGCACCTTTCGGTCACTTGACCATTGTCGAATCACTGATTATTTTTCTGAAAAATATATTTTACAGAAAAATAACAGTGATTCGACAATGGTCAAGTGACCGAAAAGTGCCTCATCACAAAAAGGTAAAATTATTGCACTTAGTGGTGGATAAAAGTATTTACAATAGTAGTTTATCAACTTCATAAAGTCAGTGCAACCGAAAAATAATGAACAACGTAAAATATCAATATTATATATATATATGAAGTTATTATTTATTATTACTTGTAAGTAATTTTTTCCACCACTAAGTGCAATAATTTTACCTTGTTTGACGAGGTACCTTTCAGTCATTTGACCATTGTTGAATCACTGATTATTTTTCTGATGTGAATGTTTGGTCCGTGGTGTTGGTATTTGTTGACATCATTCTTATTTCTTCTTGAACCTCGTGTATTAAACCTGTATACACGAGGTTCAAGAAGAAATATATATGACGTCAACAATTACCAACATCACGGACCGAACATTTACATTAGAGAAATAGAGAAAATTAATCAGTGATTCGACAATGGTTAAGTGACCGAAAGGTACCTCATCACACAAGGTAAACTTATTGCACTTAGTGGTGGAAACAATTATTTACAAGTAATAATAATAACTTCATAAAGTCAGTGCAATGGAGAAATAATGGACAACGTGAAATATATATATATATATATATTAAATATGGTGATATGTTTTCTTGTAATATAGTTAATAAATTAAAAATATTTCAAAAACAAGAATACTTTTAATGAATATATTTATTCAAAGCTTTTCGCCGATAAAATAGTATCAGCATCTTCAGGAAAATAAAGCTTTGAATAAATATATTCATTAAAAGTATTCTTGTTTTTGAAATATTTTTAATTTATTATATATATATATATATATATATATATATATATATATATATACATATATATATATATATATATATATATATATATATATATATATATATATATTATTTGTATCTGTATGGAATCAAATAATGGAAAAAATGCAATTGGGGACCCAAACATACAACCCCCTTATTAAGGATAATTAAGTTTATTGTTTCTAGACAAAACATGTTGTCACACACACACACACACATACCCACCTACACCCACCCACCCACACCCACACACACACACACACACACCCACAACCACCAACCTACCCACCCACACACAGACACACATAAACACACCCATAACAACATGGATACCCACAAACATGAGCCGTATCATTCATGTACCCATGTTAATTATTCATATTTTGTTGGCAGTGGATTTTGCCACTTTAGTTATACTGTTATTTTTAATATTACATTAAACAGTTAAAAACTGTAGGATTTTTGAAGTTTCTCAAAGACATACAATTTACTATATCACTGACACAATGCCTTGAGATCACGTGTTATTTATTAGTGTAGGTCTACCAAAGGCTGTTTAATACCTATTATCTTTGATTATGCTACTGTTGATTAAGGGTATTCTTTATTGATAGTAAGCTTTTGTTTGAATATCATAATCAATATTATAATTTTTGCATATGGTATAATATTTGGGTCTAAAATGTAAAACCATGATTGAGACTTTCTTAGATAATTTATTCATGGTCATCCCATTAGAGGTTGGGACTTGATTACTTGTTACAGAATTATAACTTTTTTTTATAATAATTTTATTCATATGCTTTATTAAACGTATTCATTTTTAAAAGAGACTTATAATGTTTAATACAAGCAAAATTAAAACTAATCTTCTGTGTTGTCTTATTTCAAATTAAAATATTATAGGACTATGTGAGATTTGTGTCATTGAATATAAAAAGAAAAACTTGATTACCAAACTAAAAACAAGTTATTTATATCAAATAATGATTTCAAATGTTACTTTTTAATTAAGCTTTGTTTAGTTATAAGTAAAAAAATGTCAGTGAAAAATTTTTGCTATGATTTTAACTTGTTTAGTTGTTTAGTGACTCTCTGTTTGTCTTCACTTACCTATATTTCAGTTGACCCTATTTATCTTTCATTTTCAGAATTATAATATCAGATGAAAACATGACTTGTAAGACATCAAACTATAAGTTGAATGAAGAAAATGGCAACATCAAAGTGCCAGAAGATACAGTTCTTCCGTCAATGTTTTCCAGAAGGTTGACAGAAGTTTGTAACCACTTACCTTTAACACAAGAAACAACATGTGGCATTGGCTGTATCAAGGGCCCCTTATTGCAAAGGTTTGCTAACAAGAAAGCTTATGTAATACTGTATGGTATTGTTGGGTGTATATATTCAGCAGGTTACTCGTATTTCAGTGGTACTATCACCACACTGGAGAAAAGGTTTAAAATACCAAGTCGAACTACAGGTGGGCATAATTTTACATTGTTTTATGTTTAAGGTTAAAACAAACAGAATATAATTTATTATAGAAAGAAAGAAATTGGGTCAAAATAAACAAATTTTTAATTTTGTGGACAGTGTCTGACTAATATACAATAATACTAATTTAGTTTTGCCTTTAATAAAAAAAAAGAATAATTTTCTTCCAATATATATAATTTATTTAAAAATATTACAAGTATTTTCCCAATTAAATAGTTACTGTGTCGGCTAATTATTATGTCTGTATGTTTTTCAAAATACTGATGTTTTCACATTAATTCAAGAATTTGTTTTATTTGGGTTTTTCATTTTATAATTTTGGAATCCCAAATACAGAAAACCTTAGCTATTATAAAAGTTTTTTAGATGTGTAATTAATTTAAGTTTGGTGAGATGCCAGGAAGGGAAATTATCTATTGACATTTTTACAATGTTATTTATGTTGACATCTTTTAACAGCATTAAAAATATTTATAGTAAATATTGTAATTTGCTTTTTGTGTAATTTTATGTTTTCAACTTTTACAAATATTATTAATTTTACAGGAATAATTACAGTAGGAAATGACATTAGCCAACTGTTCATATCAGTAATTCTGAGTTACTATGCTGGACGAGGGCATAGACCTCGCTGGATAGCTGTTGGACTATACACCGTTGTAACATTTTGTCTCTTAAATGCTTTGCCCCACTTTCTGTACGGACCTGGTCAAGATGCATTGTCTCTTACAGTCGAATATGGAGGGAATTCAATAGGAAACGTATCTGCTGCTCAAGTCCTTTTGAGTAATAGCTTTTTTATAGCAATACATTTAGATAGTTTGAAAGATGGAAAACCAACAACTAACAACTCTTATAATACAGGCTTATTAGTTATTATAAGGATTAATTTTTTGATTGCAATATATTGAAATAGTTTATAATAACAGAACAATGTTTGATATTATTTATAACTATTAGTAACTATTTCATTGTTTTTACTGAAGATAGTGCACTTCTCTGCATTCAGCTTTGTACCAGAAAGTTAGTTATCTTAATATCATTTGTAGTTTTATAAGACTTATTTATGATTTAAACGTTTCATATAGGTGAATCTATTGGTAAATATATGTAAACATAAAGATAGGTAAAGCAATAAGCAGTTGCTATTTCTATTTCTCCAAAAATAGTCTAGTTATTGCTTGAATTTCATTTTGGAAAGATATTTTGAAGATAATAGTCTTTATATTTGTGATTATTTTTTTTTTTTTTGTATCTGTGTTATATTGAGAGTAACTACAAAATAGTTAAGCTATATTGTTTTACCTTTCAATATTAAAATCAACAAGTGTGTTTGATATTTTAAGTAAAAACAAAGAGTTTATTATTTATTTCATTAAAATATATCATTGTTTACTATGAATTAGATATAGTAC
The DNA here is from genome assembly GCA_036971475.1 of Prosapia bicincta. Taxonomy (NCBI): domain Eukaryota; kingdom Metazoa; phylum Arthropoda; class Insecta; order Hemiptera; family Cercopidae; genus Prosapia; species Prosapia bicincta. The sequence continues at coordinate 7,884,070 of JBAIZL010000393.1, forward strand.
AAGAACCCTGAGTATATGGGTTGTCTCAAAAATTAGTTGCACTACTTTTTTTTAATTAAAATTCTTTTATTATTTTATTTTAACATGTATTTTGAAAAGTACATTAAAAACATATTATTTTACATATACCCCTTGTTTTTCAATACGTTGGTGCCGTGGTAAAAATGTTTTTCAATCCAGCATCAACCATTCTACCACCACACTGGTTAGCCATCTTGCTTCAAATCACCCTCAAAGATGTTGCTGCAGCTGTGGAAACAAGTGAAAGTCACTTAGTGCAAGGTAAGGGGAGTAATGTGGATGCCCAAAAACATCCCACAGAAACTCCTCAAGCAGTGTGAGCCCGAGTGTTATAGTGGAACAAAAAACTGTTTTTGTCAGTTTTGATAGACGAAAATCATAAGAAGGGCATGCACAGCTTATTTCCATATTCTGAGGCAGTTGAGAATGAGTTTCCTCAAGCGTTAGGCGCCTTCAGACATCTTCGACAACAGTAGGAGATTAGGAAGTGTAGGGGAGGCACTTTGTTGTTTATCGTGTAATGTTGTTTTCCTTTCAATAAATGACTGGTGCCAACAACAAATTATTGGCTTTGTCCTAATGTCTGCACCATAAACTCTACACAACTCGTAATGAATTTCAGTCTCATTTTTGTTTTTTGCCGTTAAAAAATAAATAACTCCATGAACTTCACATTTGGCGGCAAGAACAAGTGTAATCTCCATATTGGCTGGAACCTGACTACTTGCTTGATTGACGCATACGCATAAGAATTTTACAGCTCTGCCTCTACACCCAGACACAAATTTCCCATGACGTCTAGACTTCTCCTGCCTACCTCTCAGAATTGAAAAAATAGTGTAACTTACTTATGATATCCCTGGTATTTATCTAAAACTTTAAAGATCTAAAGAGCAAGAGATTTGTTTTTTTCAGTTTAAACATACAAAATGTCTTATGTAGACAATAAGACTTAAATTGTTTAAGCTTTTAAACATTTTCCTCATCCTATTGAAATAGGGTAATGTAATTACAATATCTCATACAGCATATTTGTGTTTTTCAGACAAACAGGTGCTCTGTCAGTTAAATAATTCTGTCTCATGTGACCCAACAGAAGGTAGTATCGCTCCACAGATAATTCTATTCATTGCACAACTAATATCAGGATTTGGAGGGTCCTTATACCATTCTTTAGGGTTATCATACATGGATGACAATGTGAAGCGATCAAAAACGCCTGCTTTGATTAGTATGTTCATAGAATTTTTGTCTTATTTTAAGAAAGTAATTAAATTAATTCTAAACTTTTTTCCATTTCTGTTATTAGAAGAATTCATCAAAAATAATATTATAATTTATTTGAGTAACTTTACAATGCAAAAATACACTGATAATGAGACACTAATAAATTAGAGAACATGTATCATGATTAAAACAATGTTTTTCCTCTGTAAGTTTTGAAAAAAATAATTAAATTATAAGTTTAAGTTTATTTATAAGTTTAATATAAGTTTAAGTCATAAACTATTGTTAAAGTGATTAAATAAGTTCAATAGTTTATAAGTATGAATTATAACAAAAATGCAGTTATAACTGCAATTACAAGAAGATTATTTTTCATAAGTAGTATGTAAGGCCTTCATTCAGTGAATATGTATCAATGACGGTAGATAGGATTTGGTGTACATATTTTTAAAATATTTCTCAATTTTTATTATGAATGAGTTCGTTTTATCTCATAAAAATAATTACTTTTTCTTATTATTTTAAAGTGAAATACATTTTATTTACAATAAATACTTTATGAAACGAAAATTAGAAACACAATTTTTTAACTAGAAACTTGGATGTATGACACTTTATACTAATAATACATATTTTTTTTGTTTTATTGTTCTCATTAAAAAATAGGGAACGAGCTACTATAGGTAAGTGTCACATATTGTTATACATTCAAGTTTTTAAATGAACGCTAATAGTTTAAGTTTCAGAAAGAATCAAATAATACTATTTTTATTAATAGTATGAATATTTTGATATAATTGCTATTATATTTCCTTCTTTATAATCAATTTCAGTACTGTGTATCAATATAATCACCTTACCCCTCTTTATTTGAAAGTTTTTAAAGTATAATTACGGCCTAAAATTAAATTTCTTATTTACTACTTATTTTTTTACTCAAAATGTGTAAGTGCATGTTTTTGTAGTGGTTTAAAACATAAATATTGTAAATTACACTTTTGCTATTACTTGCGACCAGACATTTATTAACTAAAAGTTGTTAATTGTTAACTTACACTTGGAGGAAACGTTTTCGTCTTACGACTTCTTCAGCCTCGTATTTTTGCCACTAGGAGTGCTGCTGTTGTGCTTCCTCGGTACCATTTTTTTGAAAGTTAAAAGTGATGTGATCGAAAAGTATGTGTGATCTGTGCCGTGTTTGTTCATTTAAGATGTCATTTTTATGTGTGTTGCTATGTCTATATATTTCAAACTGTTCTACAGTGTTTAATTTATGGCCTTTGTTGCATGTGTGGAGGATGCTCATGATATTTTCCATACTTTTGCATGATTGTCCATGAGGTGATTTGCGAAGGTGGATTCAATAGTAGTGTGCAGTGCCCTTTTGTGTTCTTTATATCTTTCGGCGAAAGATCTGCCTGTTTGTCCTATATAGAACTTATTGCAGTTGTTGCATTTTAGTTTGTATACTCCTAGGTTATTGTATGTGTTGGTATTGTTATTAAGGCTGTGTCTGATAGATGTTTGGCTTTTATTTGTTGTTCTGTAAACTACATTGTATTCTGCTTTTTTTAATTGGTGCGCTATCTTATTTGTGAGTTTGCTTATGTATGTGAGGGTGATGAATTTGTTTGTGTTCGTGTTTTTGTTGTTACTGTTTTTGTTAAGTATTTTTCTGTGTAGTTTGTCTATTAAATAATTGTCATATCCATTTTTGAGAGCTAAATATTTGATTGTGTTTAGTTCCTCTATGTAGTTAGTTGTGGACATAGGTATTTTATTTAGTCTGTGTAGTAAATGTTTGAATTCTGCGTGTTTATGTTGTATTGGTTGGTTCCATGAATTGTGTATCATTGTGTCTGTCATGGTTGGCTTGCGGTATATGTTGAATTCATGTTTGTTTTGATTTTTTTGTTATGGTAATGTCTAAGAAATTCAATGTTTTGTTGTTTTAAAATTCTGCAGTGAACTGGATATTTTTGTATATTTTGTTTTATGTGTTTGGAGTTGTTGGCATTGTCTCATGTTCCCTCGGTATAGTAATATAACGTCATCTACATATCTGTGCCAATATATTATCTTATCTGCGTGTTTGTTGTTATTTATGATTTTATTCTGTTCTATGTGTTGTAGGAATACTTCTGCGAGAATGCTTGAAATCGGTGAACCCATTGGTAGGCCTTGTTTCTGTGTGTAATATTTATTGTTGTGAGTGAAGTAGTTCTGTTGTGTAATGGTGTTCAAAATGTGTATGATTTCTTTTGTGATATTTTCTGAAGTGTTGTTAAGTCTTAGATTATCTTGTAATATGTTTAGTGTTTCTGTGACTGGGATATTGGTATATAGGTTTGTGATGTCAAACGATACCAAGGTTGAGTTATGAGGGATTTCAATGTTCTTTATTTTGTTTACTAGATCTATTGTGTTCTTTATAGTTGTGTGTGTGTTTAGTTTTATGTACGAGGGCTGTTTTTTTATCAACTTCCGATGTGGTATAAAAATAAAACTAGTATGAGTAATTAAATTAATTTATTATCAAGGGTTAGGTAGATTATTAGTTACTTTTCAGCATAATCGCCTTTTAAATTGAGGCATTTTTCATATTGTACAAGCTTCTTAATACCTCTTTCATAGAAGTTTGCCGCCAGTGATTTGAGATGGGTTTTCACGGCGACTTGCAGCGCGTCGACAGTTCGGAAGCTCTGCCCTCCTAGCATCATCTTCAGTTCCGGGAAAAGGTGATGGTCGCTCGGCGCTAAATCAGGGCATCAAAAATGTCCCATTTAAACCCGTCAAGAAGACGTTTCGTCAAAGCAGCACTGTGAGGACGGGCGTTGTCATGAATGAGCACAACTCCTGATGTGAGCATTCCTTTCCTTTTGTTCTGGATAGCTCTTCGCAAACGTTGTAACGTACCACAGTATCCTTCCGCATTGATTGTGGTCCCTGGCTCTAAAAACTCCACAAGCAAAACACCTTTTTGATCCCAAAACACGGTGGCCATAATCTTTCTGTTGTTTAACCGTTTTTTTGAATTTTTTGGGTTTGTTTGGAGAGTTTGAATGCATCCATTGTTGGGACTGCTGTTTCGTTTCTGGGGTGTCGTACAGATCCCATGTCTCATCTTCTATCACGATTTTGTTCAAAAAATCATTGCCTTCAGCTTCGTAACGATTCAGAAAAGACCTTGCTGACGCCATTCGCCGAGCTTTGTGATCATCAGTCAACATCTTCGGCACCCATCGAGCACAAAGTTTTTTGTAGCCTAACTTATCAGTTATGATTGTGTATAGGGCTGACCTTGAAATATCAGGAAACTGATTGGATAGCTCCGTAATCGTAAACCTCCGATTGCTTCTTACACTTTGGTAAACTCGTTCAACGAGGTCTTCGTTTGCGATCGACTTTCGTCCTTGGCCCCCTTCATCATGAATGTCAACTCGTCCATCTTTAAATTTCCTACACCAATCACGCACTGCACTGTCACTCATAAAGCTTTCACCGTATACTCGTTTCATTCAACGGTGAATTTCTGCTGCGGATAACCCTTCACCTTGCAAGAAACGAATGACACTTCGCAACTCACACTTGACGGGAGATTCTATCAAGGTAGCCATGTTTATGTGTCACTGGATAAACTGGTAATGGCGTCGGAAGCCCGAAAACGAGTGAGATTGTAGTGGGAGAGGTGCACAGTCGGTTGCCGCGCATTACTGGCCGATGCCGCTCGCCCTGCCGTCTAGCGGTACAGTCGGAAGTTGAAAAAAAAACAGCCCTCGTATTTTCTAATAGTTCTATCCATATGGCGTGCTAGTTTGTGTGCGGGGGCTGTTGATTGTTGGCTATTGATTATTGGTGTTCCTTGTTTATGTAGTTTAGGAAGTGCTTGTAAGGTAGGTGCCGTAGGTCTTATTGCTTTAAGGTATTTTTTTTGTGTTTTAGATGTTATGTGGTTTGCTGAATTAATTATGTTTTAACTATGTTGTGATATTCATTTGTTAGGTCTTTATTTGTTTCTGCGATGTTGTTTGCTGTAATGAATTCATTAACTGTATTGTTTAAATCTTGCGTATTTATAATAACTGTAGTATAACCTTTATCTGCTTTTACGTACTTTAAATCGTGTTATACAATATTAGCGATGATGTACCTAGAAAATAAAATAAAATTAAATCCACATGGGAAAAAGTTTCAAAATAGGTCATCAACAGGAGTGACAAAACCAAATGTTCTGACTATATCCATCCCCCTAAATTCATTTTTGTCCTCTAAAATTCATAAACTCCACTCAAAATTTTTAATTATAATACGTTAAAATGTATATTTTCACTTTTTCTTCCTGTCTCTTTTATAATGGAAGTGAGTTATACCCACTTTTTTGGCATATTAATATGTATTAACTATTATTACAAAATGTCTTTTACAATTATTCATAGGTTAACAAATTTAATCAAATTTTACTACCCATCCTAAATGTTGTGGCACAACTTGCACCATATAATTTCCATCTTAGAATCCATGATTGTTAAAACTAAGGAAACAAAAGGGTTTGTATCTTCTGTCAATAACTTCAACAATATACATGGAGTACCACTGTCCTAAATACAGTGTTAAGACAATAATTCAGAGTAATAAAGACGACTTAAACATCCTACTTGAAAATTATAACATTTATGATACAACTGACAGAACCGACAGAAGTGGTTTTTATTGGAATGGGTCTGGAGTAAGATAAGGTTTAAAATTAATATTAATATTGTAACACTTTGAGGCATATCTCCAAGGCTGTCCTTGAGGCATCTTACGGTCTGTGGCTATGAACCCATGATCTAGCCCTTGGGTGTTGAACAGTGAGGAAAGAAAGTGTGACAACAGACCTTTAACCCTCCATAACCAGGTCTCCTGGACTGCTCTTTTTTTATTGCCTGATAATAGACGGATTTCATACAGTGGGCATTCAGTTAAGGTGATTGAGATTCCGTTTAAGCTTCTTCAACTTTTTTCTTTCTTATTGCAAATTTTTTTTACAGGTTTTTCCTACTTTATCAGAATGTTAGGCCCTGCAGCTGGGTATGCATTAGCAGGTTTCTGTCTTAAGCTCTACATTTCTCCAACTCTCACTCCTACAATCAACAAGGAAGACCCTCGATGGTTAGGAGCCTGGTGGCTAGGTAAGGTAATAAATTTGTCCTTTTTATGAACTGAAGCAATTGTTTCAAGTATTATAATACAGTATTTAAAATGTTTATTTGTGAAATAATTGTATATTATTATTTCTAGCTACAATCATGAAGACTGCTGAGTAACACAATTCTTATATCTACATAAAGCTATACAAAGACAGTTATCTGAAATCCACTGTTAGGATAAATACTTAATCACATAAGAGTAATAAGACAAATAAATGAACAAGTTGCTACTTGAAAGTGAATTTTAATAATTTCATACTGCCTACTGCAATAGATGGTAGTAACTTAATATTACCTGTAGCAGTACTTTTTTCCAATTCCTTCTATTATTTTCCTCTTAAAATGTTCAATCATTAATAAAATACTGTTGATTCATCCACTCAGTTTCAAATTCATTTTAAAAAATTTGTATTGGTTGACACTTGATGCTAATTAATTTTTTTTCAAAAAGTTTTTCATGAATTAAATTTAATAATGAATTTTAGTTTTATATGTGACAAAAACTTTTCACAAAACTCCAGACAAAAGGGGTAAGGTATGCAATATAGTTATTTTGTCTTATTTGGGTTATAATAAGTGATAACATATGATTTCTTAAAATATTTGATTTTATGTTATAGATTATGTAGTAGAACAGTTGTTTTATCACATAGGCTATGTTACTTTACGTATATTAATCGTAATTATTAATTAAAAGTAACTCAAATAAAATTTTCCTTTATTGGTCTAAGTAGGGAATGACATTAAACATTTTTTTATTATATTACTTGTTGAGAATATAAGTGCCTATCAGTTTTCATCCCCAGTTCCTATGTGTGATATATAAGTAATCACCCTATACTTGTAAATTTATACAAGTAATTTTATACCCTATACACCCAATACAAGGTAATTCCATACCTTGTAAAATCTCCACAACAACTACTTCTTTTTCTTAGATGTATTTCTAATTATTGTACTCTAAAGCTAAACTTGTTATGTGATATCTGTTAAATTTAACGTCGAATCTTGAGCTTTAGAGTAAGACATTTGTGGATGCACCAATTACTATTTTAGGGAGAGGGTATTACACTACCCCCACATTGAAGAATGACAGAATTTCCTCTATTCTGATGTAACAGATATACTGCTCTGATCCTGACCCTAGAGCCTCATTCATAAAAACACGTTGTGTTAGAAAAAGGTAAAGATAAGTGAATGGTAGAAAAATGAATTCAAAATAGACCTCTGTTTTAGAATAATTACAACACAATTAAGTAGGCAAACGAAATAGAAGACATAATTAAAAACATAGATTACATTCCAACATGTTCAAGGGCAATTTATGTCAGCTCGTAAAGTTGCACATTCAATAATAATTCTGTAATTTCAAAAAAAACAACAATTTTTAAAAATATTATTTTTATCAGGTTGGCTGATATTAGCTGGATTATTGTTTGCATTCACATCGTTGTTGGTTTTGTTTCCTAAGACTCTTCCTAGAGCAGCTGCAAGGAAAGTTTTATCTTTGGAGAAAACCAAACTGGGAGATAAACTGGGATCAATATCTTCTGATGCTGAAATACCAGCATCTTTTAAAGGTTAGTATGTATTTGTGTGTGTTTTGAGACAGCCATTGCCATATTCGGGTGTTTGACATTGAATTGAAATTTAATTTTTTTAAAGGTAATACAAATTTGTGTAAGTTTCGTATTAGAATCAGAAATAGACAAGCGGGATAGGCTATGCGCATTAAATTACCATTATCTCTGTTGTGTAAACAGTTTTACCAGCTCCTAAGGATATGATTACGAGTCCAGATATGGTTTAAACAATTTTGATTTGTAAGTCAGTAAAAAAGAGATGTAAAAATAAATGTTTTTTCCTTCTTAGCAGATAAAATATAATACAAAATTAAAATCAATGTTGTCATAATAAATGGTTTAGCACTCTGAGTGACAAACTAAAGTGTCAAGTTCAAGTTAATTACAGTGTAAAAGAAATGGAACTTTCAGACTAGAAGTTGTATGATTGCCATTCAAATATCTAAAGTGATGAACGACTTGTCAAAAATTAACGAACCTTAGAATAAGCCAAAATAATATTGCAATGTTATAAATAATAAATATGGAAAAAATATTTTGTGAAATCTGAAATTTTTAAGTACAACAAAGTGGTAAGAAGAAATCAGTCCCTAAAAAATAAGTGAGCATACAAATTTACTAATAAAAAAACGAACAGCTGAACTCCAGGCTTAAGTGGAGGGGAGTGATTGCTCACCAGATAAAAAAAACTTCTGTAGCTCGAGAGAAATTCTCTACTTAATTTTTTCATGGAGAACATCACTATGCCAGTTTGTAACTAGATTCAACAAAAGCCAAAAATGGGATGGTGGTAGTTTTCTGTTGGCCATCTTATAGTACCCTTAGTAAGACCACATACATATTTAACAAAAAGTATTTAAACAAACAACAAAATAGATATTATAAATCAGAATATAAATAGTGATGATGTGTGTGGATGTATATATCAGGAGTGTATGTTTCAGGAGGAATCTACCACACTGCACAACCTTATTCCTCTCACCAAAATAATGAAAAAAGTTTATATAAGCATGGGTCCGGAAATGCCTTGCTGGCGAGATATACCCAAAAGTTAAAGATTTAACCTGAAATTCAGCTCCCTCAGTGAAATTAACTCACACTGAAATTTTTAGGGCGTTAATTGAGTTTGTTAATTAGATAAGTTCTATTTACAATGAGATGACAAATCCTATAAAAACTGTGCCAAAACTCAATCCAATAGTTTAAGAGTTTATAATGAAATTATTCCCTCTACAATGGGAGATGTTTCCCATTCTCACTCAGACCATAACTGATTTGAAGGTTTTTGTAGGTTAGGGTATTAGGGTGGGGGTGGGATATTATGGTGGGGGTGTGGGTGTACTTTGTGAGTATTAGGAGTTATGATGTCTGAAAGTGAATGTGAGTTATAATGTAATTGTATGTTGAGTATGTGAGTAGGGTGTAGCTTGAAATGTCTGTATATTTCGTATTGTTTGGTTGTATAATGTTGGTTATTTCTGTGTTGTTTATGAAGAATTTGTAGGTTAGATGATATGTTTATGTAGTAATGTTTTGTGGAGTTGAGATGGTCGGCGAAGTTTGGTTGGTAATTATTGTTTGCTAGTGCGTTTGTATGTTCTTAATAGTGTGTGTAGAAAGACCTCCCTGTCTGACCAAAAAATATTAATTACATATTTAATTTGTTCCATTTAAACTACTATTAATTTTAACTTGGTAATAACTCATAGATAGAAACATTATACAGGTATTGTTTTAATCTTGTTAAATAAAAACATTGCTTCTGCTGGTCATAGTACCATATTTAAACCTCTAAAAACAGCATCCCAATTAAAATGAAAATTTTCTAGTAAATATTAAGAAATGTTAGGTTATATTATTTTAAAATTTATTAGATATACACATATTTATTTATGTACATATGGTTACTTATATATATTAACAAACTTGATTATAGTAATAGCCAGTATTTACGCAATAGATGGGACCAAGCGAAAGCCGTCGAATTCTCTTAAGTCGGGGTATAATTTTACATACAATCACATAGGCAACATGTTTAATTGTGACCAAAGATAAAATAAACTAATAATTTAGAAGAAAATGTGTATGTATTAAAATCTTAAATACATAATACAACACAAAATTATATTATATACATACATATTGCAAAGAAGTAAGTAAAAAGAAAGTATTTTGATATAGAAGGCTTCATAAAATCTAGTAAATTCGTTTGATGAATTGAAGATTATTTCTTCTCTATTTCTTCTCGCAGAATTTCCTCGAAACTCGTTAATTTTTTTTGTTTTTTGCAGAAATACACTCATTGTTGGAGTCTATGTTTTCCAAAATTTGTAAGCCTTACTCAATTAACTAAGGCATTTTGTCGAATTTCTAACTGTCATTTCATGTTCTACGTTAACTGGGTCTAAAGAATCTGGGTTTTTAAGGTCTTGCTCTTGCGCACACATTTCTATGAGCTCATCATTTAATTGTCAGCTCATGGTTGTGTAAATCCAACAGCTCTTGAATGTCATTATAATCCACTTCTAAATTTAGTTGTCTGGCAAAACCGACACCTTCTTCAATCACATCAGCAATTTCATCAGAATCTGGCACTGATTCTGCTTGAGTTGCAGTGGCGAAAAAAATAGACACACCTTTTTCCGAACGACATTCAAAGTTTTTTGTGAAATTTAATTCCAAGACTGCTCAATGATTCTCAAAGCATCTAAAACATTGAATTGTTTCCAAAAATCTTCAACCGAGGGCTCGTTGTTCTGTCCAATAGCTTCATGCAGTTACGCAAATGATCTTGTGTAATAAGCTGTAAATATTTTGATAACTCCCTGATCCATCGGATGAAGCAAACTAGTTGCATTTGGTAGCTAAAACATCACTTTCACGTGTGCGTCGAAATTAGTTAAAGTAGTAAGGGATGACCAAGTTCATTGTCAATTAATAGGAATTACTTTAAAAGGAATTTGTTTAGACCGACAATAATGTTCGACTTGAGGTATAAAATGATGATCAAACCAGTCCTTATAAACAGAAGCTGTCACCCAAGCTTTCCGATTCAACTTCCAAAATCACGGGCAAGATAGTTTTAGAAATATTTTTTAATCCCTTTGAATTTTCTGAGTGATTAACTATGAGAGGTGGCAACTTATAGTAACCAGTTGTATTTGCGCCAACCATCAGTGTCAATTTGTCTTTGGCGGCCTTAAACCTGGAAATATTTTCTCTTTATGTGCTATAAAAGTTCTTTGAGGCATTTTCTTCCAGAACAAGCCAGTTTCTGTGTAACTCGGACAGCATGATTTAAAACCGCGTAACTTGGGAATTGCGTAACACAGGGTAGCGTAAGTCGAGGTATTACAGTACTATACTTTTTATGTTGAATGTTTAGATCTTATTAGTTAACAAGATTGTTTCTTATTTCAGACATGATGATAACATTCAAACGTTTAGCAATGAACCGCACACTAATGTGTAACAATCTTGCAGCAGTCTTTTATTTTTTAGGGTACATGCCCTATTGGATATTTATGGCTAAGTACATAGAGACAATGTTTAAACAATCAGCATCATACTCTAGCTGGGTTACAGGTAAGCTGAATCACATTTCAATTTAATTAACTCCACATTAATTTTTTCATAAGTAATTATTTAAAGAATAAGTGAAAACTATTAACTTACTATGCTGAGTTGTTTCAAAATGTTTGAGCATAGTAAGTTGATAGTTTTCACAAAGGTTCCTTATATCAGTGAAATAGATGTAACAGATGGGTACAACAAACTGTTGCCTTTCCTGCTTTATCATACATAGATGGCAAACCTAGTCTTTAATGAAAATAACACAAAAATTATTAAATTCAGGCCATCCTGCACAAAAAATAATAGTAACAAACTATTACAACAAACTAAAATTTCTCTTTAATTTCTAAAATTCTATTCAATTTATACCATTCTATTATTAAGGACAAAAGAACTTCCACTTTAGTTGTGTATTAACAAAGAACCATTTTCTCTTTGGATCAAAGCTAGAGAAATACTGCATAGGCCAAAGTGGTATTAATAAATAAATGTTTAAAACAGTAGAGTCTCGCTTATCCAACCTTCGCATATACGACACTCTGTCCTATCTGACACCCACAAAAATAAAATCTCAAGCTGCTGTTTGAAAAGTTAATTGGATGTTAAACATCTAATAACTTAAAGAATTTTGCTTATTCGATTGTAAGGGCCTTGGCTACTGTAAATGTGTTGATTATTGCCAAATCATGGAACAAGTTATTAAGAGAAAATGTAATTGAACGTGAAGGGGATCTAAAAAATAATGAAGATTGCGTTCTTCCTTTAGTACAACGCATCCCTGGATGTGAGGAGGCAAATGTACAAGGTGTAGAAGTTTGATTGCAGGAAGACAATGAGTACGTCATAAAAGATGAAGAAATTGTTCTTGTAAAAAATTATGACAACAATATTGACGATGGAGAACCTGTTGCTTTGTTAATCTTCCAAAGGTATCCCAAAGATGCAGTGAAGGCCCTAGATGTTGCCATTGCATATGATGAGCGTCAAGTCATAGTTACAGGGATCAACATAGTTATGATTCATAGGTGGTGGACTTATGCTAGAAAACGGAAAACACCAGAATAACAGACGAATATCACAATATTGTTTACATCTTCATAAAGTATATACATTCAAAGTTTTTAATATTTATATTAACAATAAAATTTAAAACAAAGTGTTTGTAATTCTGTATATTATATACCTAAAGCATAAAAAATGTGTAAAACCTAAACCTTCTTAGTTTTACCTGATCTTTTAACTTTTCCTTACTATCCAACATTTTCGCTTATTTGACGTCTTGGTGGCTTATTTACAATAGACAAGTGAAACTCCACTGTAATTAAGTCGAAAAGTTTGTGTACCGGTATTGCTTTATGTATGAATTGTTGAATTTCAAGATACCCCAGCACATTAAGTTACCTAATTTTTTTTAGCCTGGATAAAAATAATTATTTATGAACATGTCAACATAACTTCAACAAACAATTTTCAAGAAATATTGGTTTATGATAAATATTTTAAATTAATTATTTGAAATTAATCCCAATATGTTGCAATACAGGGCTGACAATATTTCTTTCTTATTTTATAAAAATGGCATTTTATATTACTAATTTTGTTTAACTAATACAGGTTACATTGGACTTGTTTTCTCTGCAATTGGTATATTAGTCAGTGGTTTGGTAATTTCAACATATAAGCCTCAAGCTCGCTATCTCGCAGGCTGGAATGTTGTCGTTGGAGCAGTGTCAGTTCTTGGAATAATATCATATGCATTCCTTGGCTGTCCTGAAAATAAATATGAAACAGCTATGATATTCTCAGGAGAGTAAGTAGTATTCATATTATAGGAAATAGGCTCCCATCTGAAAGATTGTAGGGGTGGTTGGATATGAAGGCATTGCATATTAAAAAATTAAGCAGCTAAAATAATATTCAAGTTTTAACCTTGTTTAACCAAGGCTCATAACTACGTATAAAGTACTAGGCCTTAATGTATAAAGAAAATAAACACATTAATCTAATTATTCTTACTTTTTATTAAAAAATAATAATATGTAAATATTTATGGAAAAAAATTCTTATCTATATAAATGTTTTAGTCTAAATAATTATAAACTTTCGTATAGTAGCACTTACTTATATTTGTTGAGGACGGCCGTTTTGGGAGATGTGTCCCATTGTCAATTCAGACCATAACTCTTGAGATGTACGTTGCGGTATCGATGGATGGTTGATGCTCGGCTTGCAATATTCATATTTGTTAATACCATCTTCACGTGAGCTACTAGTTATCAGTAAAATATTTATAATTGTTTAGTGAAAACTAGTTTTAACAAATTTACTAAATATAAAGTTCGGATAGTCATAAACTATTGTTTAAGTGATTAATAATGGTCAAGTACTTTGTTGGTACTTTAGTAAACTATTCTTGTCGCTCTCGGCTTAATATTTCTACAGACTATTATTCTTTTTTGATACCACTAAATTTATTCTATAGCCTCATACGTTTATGTTGTATTATATAGCCATTAATTTTCTACAACATTGCAAACGTTTATAACTCAAAGTATATCTATGTGCTATAATTTTATTCACTGTATCAGTAAAGCTGAAATCCTGTAAATTTGTATTTAAAATATCCTGAAAATTATTGTAATATCAAAAGGCAATTGTAAGTAATAGAAAGAAATAAACATTAAACTATGAGAGGAAAACAGATTCAATTTATAACGTTGCCTTTGCTATAGGGCAGTTAATATTTCACAGAAAATCAAAACTGTGTAGCCATGTGCTCTTTGGGCACACTTGACACTTGAAACAATAATCTATTCAGAGAGAGATTTTAGATAGTGAGATAAATGGATTGTCTTCTTCCTTGTTACTCACCTGATTTTGACTTCTCCTACCAGCTGATTCTTGCTGAAAGGTTGCATTGAGTTATCAGTAATATTAAATCTTAATTTTTGTTAACATGTATAAATCTAAACACGAAGCTGAAGATGAAGATAGAGACAAATAATATAATTTTATACTTAAACACTTAGACGTATATAATAATATGATATATAACACCATGAACTAGCAAATATTAAAAACACCCTTATAAGAACAAGAACACCATTATTTTCTTACAACTTTTTTTAAAAAAATGTTTTAACTTGCCTATAGTAGCATTTACTTTTTTTGTTGAGGACGGCCGTTTCGGGAGATGTGTCCCTTTGTCAACTCACACCGTAACTCGATGGATGGTTGATGCTTGGCTTGCAATATTAACATTTGTTGATTCCATCTTCGCGTGAGCCACTAGTAATCACTTACAACTTTCGAGTTACGGTCTGAGTTGACAAAGGGACACATCTCCCGAAACGGCCGTCCTCAACAAAAGAAGTAAGTGCTACTATAGGCAAGTTAAAACATTTTTTAAAAAAAAGTTGTAAGTGATTACTAGTGGCTCACGCGAAGATGGAATCAACAAAGGTGACCATTATTTTGTTTAAACAACATAAAGAATATAGCACAAGCCAATAGATGCAATACATCAATGATTGGTGAATTATATTGCCATCTGAAAAATAAACTCAATACCAAAGACTCAAGACAAAATTGCATATCTTATACAATAACGAGCTATAACATATCTTATAATCACAACCAGCAACTTAAATAAATATATGTGCAATATGATTTCAGATTAAAAACAGAAATTTCATGTAATGAAATGTGCAATTGCCACTTTACAAAGTACTCACCAGTTTGTGGACCAAATGGGCAGACCTACATTTCTCCTTGTCATGCAGGCTGCAAAGACCATGATTATCTCAACAGTGGTTTGAAAGTAAGCTGTGCTCTGTAGCTTTAGGAATACAATTTTACAACTTAGAAATTATTATACTGTACAAGGACACTTTAGAAGTAATTTATTTTTGTAATGCTGTGTTTTTTATTCACAACAAATGTTTAAATTTATAATGCCGTTTTATGTTCTACATTAAAATTTAGAATGTGCTTATCTTTATGGAATGATAAGTATAAAAGAAATGAAAATCTTGCTTATCAAAAGAAAGCAATAAAATTGAGTTAAAGATGAGGGAATTTAAATGAGTAGAAAACTTAAAACCCATAGACGTTGTGTATCAAAACTTGAATACATCAATAGATTAGTAAACTTTTAATAAAAGCAAAATATGGTACTTTAGTATCATACCAACCACACACATGTAGGAAATGTAGGACATTACAGAATGAAAATATACATCAATAAACCTTTATATTAAACTTTTTCAAAACTACCCAAAAATAGTTTTGAAAAACTAAAAAGATGAAAGGTAAAATGATGAAGCAGTTACAACACACCTTGAAAGTATACACAAATATAACCCTATTTTTAAAAATGCTCATTTATAAACTAATTGTTTAGAAATTATTGCACTATTTTATGCAACATTACTATGTGCCTATATTAAAATACTAGCGTTACCTGGCGCACGCTGCTGCGCCCGAAATCATAATTTTTGCAATAAGAAAAGCAAATCAAACATCTAAATAATTATATTTCATTTACTGCAATGCTAGAGGATAGTCAATGTTTTTATTCATCATTATGCGTATAAACACCTTATAAATTTTAGGTGTCCCAACACGTGAGCACACAACATATAATTATCCGTGGTAAAAGCTAGAATGTTCCAAATTTAATCCAGCAATGGTCAATGATTGTCCTTGTGCCTTGTTTATGGTTATTGGGAATGCAAGTCGCAAAGGAAATTGTAGTTGTTTGAAATCAAAAGTAGATGTGATAAAATAATCGGTATTCATGGAATTAAGACCATCTCCTCTTTCTGCCCGGAGCAAGTTGGGCGTCATTTTTTTTTTTAGGTAATTCCAGTACTGTTGCACAGCATTGGTTGATTCAAACTTCGCAAGAATATTATCGGCGATACTACTTTTAATATCAATTAGTGTGGTAGCAATAATTTTACACATTATTTAGCAATTATAAACAGTTTAAAATATTTAATAATGTATCTTTATTCTTACAAAATGTTAATAATTTTTTAAAATTAATTTTAGTAATGCTAGTATAAATATACATTTTAACATTAGACTTAAGGAAGGCTGTACACTGAACCATCCTAAGCCTCTGAGGCGAAGCCCTGTGGATGGATTTAAACCAAACCTCACATGGACCGTCTTGGGAATATGTTAAACAATCCTTCCAAATTGCATTAACATCTGTTCAGCAGTTTAAACGTTCATAAGAGATTACATACAAACATATATACATACATCAGTTTTTGAACCATCCTAAGCCTCTGGGGCAGAGCCCTGTAGATCCATCTGCAACAAACTACACAAAACCATCCTGAAAATATGTCAAACAATCCTCCAAATGCAAATAAAATGTTCAGTGGTTTAGGCGTTCATAACATACATACATACATAGATCGGTTTTTGAACCATCCTAAGCCTCTGGGCAGAGCTCTGTGGATGGATCTGCACCAAACTTCACATGAACCATTTTGGAAATATGTTTAAAAAATCTTTCCAAATTTCATTAACTTCTGTTCAGCAGTTTTGGCGTCCACAAGATACATACATACTACATATTTCAGATTTTGGACCATCCTAAGCCTCTGGGGAGGATCCACGTTAATGGAGGATACACCAAACTTCAAATGAACCGTCCTAGAAATATGTCAACAATCCCTCTAAATTTCATAAACTTTTGTTCAGCAGTTTAGGCATTCATAAAATACATACATCAGTTTTTGAACCATCTTAAGCCTCTGGGGCAGAGTCCTGAGGCTGGATCTGCACCAAACTTCACGTGAACTGCCCTGGGAATATGTTAAAAAAATCTTTTCAAATTTCATTAACTTCTATTCAGCGGTTTTGGCGTTCATGAGATTACATACATAATCACATACAAACAACTGTTTTTAAACCATCAAAAGCCTCTGGGGTGGGGCCTTGTTGATGGATCTGAACTAAACTTGACAGAAACCATCCTGGGAATAAGTTAAACAAACCCACCAAATTTCATCAACTTCTGTTCAACAGTTTAGGCATCTATAACATACATACACACACACACACACACACACACACACACACACACACACATACATACATACATACATACATACATACACACAAACATTCATTTTTATAGATATAGATACCTACGAAGTATCCAGTTAAGTATAGATTTTGTTGTAAGAAATGTAAAAGTTTAATGTAAAGATTTATTTATGTATATTTTCATTTGGTAATGTCCTACATTTAGTGTGTAGTCAGTATCCATAGTATCTGAAATACTTTGTGTAGAGTTTACACTAGAAATATGCTTTGTATAAAGTGTACCATGTTTCCTGTTGAAGTCAGTTATTATGGCAAAGTGAATTTAGTAATTACTGAACACATTTTAAATATGGATGGCGAAGATATGGTTACAGAGGAGAATAGAGTTGGGTTTGACATCATTACTTATGTAATAAAAAATACCAAAAGTGATCAAGAAGATAAAAACAAACCTGGCAGATCATTATTCAAGAAAAAATAAAATGTTGATGAATAAACTGGTGAGGATGGTGTGTGAAGAAAATCTGAGGTGAGAGAGCAGATGCTACTTGACATTAAAATAAATATATCATCATTTGAGGCATGGTAGAAGAGAGAGAAAATCCAAGTATGGAGAAAGTTGAAGTAGATTCAAAGAATTTGACTTTAACGTCAATTCTGTGAGGTAAGAGATGTATAGAGTAAGAGAGTGTGATAACAGAAATTTGAAAACTCTAGACATTTTAAAAAATCCCTGAAATTCAGTTTCACATCAATCAACATAGAGTGAAAAACAACACAAAAACAGACATTGGCTTCTGAATACACTCTTTATGCCCATTTTTAATGCTGTAGTATTTAATATATTGCTAATAATTACATGCAAGCTGCGGACACTAGCGAGTACGAATTAGTTTCTTGCGTCAATTGAGTTTTTATTTATCACTTTAACATTAGTTTATGACTACCTGAACTTTAAATTTTGTAAAAACTTACTAAGACAGAACATGAAGACACTGATGAAGATCACCACGTAGAAATCAAAAACTTCCTGTCTCAGTAAGTTCTTACAAATTTACAAAATTTAAAGTTTAGATAGTCATAAACTAATGTTAAAGTGATTAATTAAGATTCACCAAACGTAATGGACTTCAAAATTCAAGAGTTGAGTTTTATTACACTACAATAATGTTCTCACTTATAAAGGACTAAATATTATATTTTTATGCTGTGTAATTTTTTTATTAGTTATTTTGTACCTTAATTGGTTTATTATTTGTTTATTGATTTACAACAAATTAAAAATTACTGTTTGAAGTTTGATTTAAATTCTAGGCCCCCATTATTATTGTTCATTTTGTGTGTATACTAATTACAGCTAATGACCAACACCGAGGAAAAGCTATACTGAGCTTTTCACTGCAGTTGATATTAAATTATGCTGACGTATTTTATTATGTTTGGATGTGGGCCATAAATATCTTTCCTAACTTATGCTGTAAGTTTCAAGAGTCGATAAATATCCCTTTGAAAGCACTGACTTCTAGTCTTGCGCAAGACATATATAAAATAAACCCTCTTGAAGCAAACAAATCAATAAAATTATTCTTATTTGTTGATTCCATCTTCATGTGAGCTGCTAGTTTTCACTAAACAATTATAAATATTTATAAACTTGCCTATAGTAGCACTTACTTATATTTGTTGAGGACGGCAGTTTCGGGAGATGTGTCCAATTGTCTGGGCGGTCTGAGTTGACAATGGGACACATCTCCTGAAACGGATGTCCTCAACAAATATAAGTAAATGCCTCTATAGGCAAGTTTATAAATATTTATAATTGTTTAATAAAACAATGATGACATTGATGACTAGCTGGTCTAGTTTTTATACCCGGTACTAATAAATCGTCGTAACTAGCTGACCTATTCTGTAAACCGCAATGGTTTAGTTGAAAAATAAAGAGTTGAAAATTTTTAAATGCTTTATCATAGCCAAAAACAAAGAGGCACAATGTACATAACCTTCTATCTTCAAACAGAAGAAAAATCCAAGTTTACAAATATTTTGTTCGAAACAAAAAACTGTTTATAACAATATTACTGTTAAAAAAATATGTGCTAGTTTGGATATTTCATTTTCAATAATAGCAGTAATACAATAATTATATTACAACAATCTTGCAACAAAAAAAGGTTTTCCTAAATAGTGATAGGTATTTGACTAATAAAATATTTGACATATAAATCATTGTTATTTTGAGAAGAAGATTGTTAGTTTGATTTTAATCATTGTTATTATTGTAATTTCCAAGAAGATGTTGTAGAACCAATCTATTTCCATGACATTTTAACTTTATTGCTTTGTTCAAAATTTCAGATATACACAAACTGCAGCTGTATTAATCCGTCGGATACTTGGGCACATGATTTAACAAATCAAGAGAATTCCTCTTACGTCCTTCCTGGAGCTTGCCCAGTTGATTGCACTACAAGCATATACATTTTTCTAGGAATAGTTTGCTTAATGAAATTTTTCGGTGCTACTGGCCGAGCATCTAATTTTTTGGTAACTGTAAGGTAAGGTTTCATCACCAGGTTCCATCACCTATGATTACAGTTTTCTATCTTCAATATTAATTCAGCATATACTCTATCTATGTCAATGTTATCAACCCTCTGTACTTTTTCTTCTGTGTAATCTTCTTTTACCTTTTTTTTATATCAATAAACAGTATCCCTCTGAATCTGTAGCCTATCCAGTTCCTTTATTTTATCAGTCCCAGTACTAATGCAAATTATAAGTAACTATTGCTTAAGTGAGTAAATACTTTTGATCTTGGTGACACGTTTCATAACAATCATTTCATTAACAAAGCTGACCCGCTACTGCACGCATCACTCAAGGTTTCAGGCATATGATTTATGAGTGTGGAGGGGGTTTGGATTAACTGGGTTGTTTACTGTATAGTGGAATATGGTGTTAGATTCAAATAATTTAGGCAATAATTACTTATAATTCAATCTGTGAATTAAAGATAATTACAACAAGTTACTTCTAATACATTAACCTCATTTTTAATACTGTAGAGCTTCTTTTGTTGCAACAAATTATATAATGTAACATATTGTTTTTTTCAAATTTTTTTTTACAGTTCCTTCCATTCTTTAATAAATATTTTATTTTTTAAAATGATTTATATAATAGTTTTTGATCTTGGCAAGCCAATTACATTATTCAGAATTATATAAATTATGTCTATAAAAATCTATGATGAACTCATTGATGCAAATAAATCATCAATATATTTATTTTATGTTTACATAATTATATACTTTTGTAGTTTAAATACCTTATATACGGTTGTCAATGAATTACTCAGATGAACTTCACCAGATGCTTCCTTAAGACAAAAAAAAAAAACTTTATAAAGTATACACTTTATATTTGCTTCGTCCTACCTATATTGCTTAGTTTTCTGTTTTTTACAACAAAATAATTATATGTTGAAGGTAGATAAAGTTCTCACATTTGAACTTTGCACATATATTAGTTTAATCCAAACTGGTTTTCAAAAGTTTCAGAGAACATCTGGTTTCAAAACTGTCTGGACTACATACAAAGTTTTTAAGCCTGAATAACTGAAAGACAGGACATTTTATTAAAAAATTACAAAAATTTCTTTAGAAAAAATGTATGAAGACTTATGTTAGACTTGGTCTTGTAAAAATACAGGTCTACCTAGTGAGGGTAGAGGGTGAAATCTACTAGTAGCAGAAATCAGATTCGTAATTTTGGTATGATTTTCTTCCAGTGTAATTTTGTACTATTTACACTATTATAAATGAAAAATTGCACCTTGTGTTGCACATCTTGAGGTTTTTATAACAGAAGTTTTTATTGATATCACTCGACAAATAAAACCACTACTTACTGATTTACTGATTTTTTTCAGAGGACAACCCCTTCTAAAAGACAAAATACACTTACAATTAAATACTATATTTGAACACACAATTAACAACTATTTTATGAACAATGATATTTCCCAAACACCAAAACATCACAGTATCAACCTAATACGACACAGCTGAGCAAGTCTTGTCCATAACTCACACCATTGAACAATGGACTGATGTAGTTCAAAACGTGTCTGCTGAATAATATAAGTAAGTAGTGTTTTTTTTTGCCAAGTAATATCAATCAAAATAAATGATAGTTGTTTAAATTATTCGTGACATTTTTTTTTTATTCCTATTTATTACAAATTACATTTTAATGTTTATTTTATTTTTAGTATAATAGTTGAGCTGTTCATAGCAAGATAAGAAGATATAACTTTTTTTACAGACCGAATTACATTAGATATATTTAATTAATATTCTTTCTGGAGGGGATATAGTAATAGGAAATAACAACTTTCATACCAGCATCGTAAATACAAAGCTCTGTAATTTTTCTAGTTATATTAATTAAAACATCAGGAAAGAGTTTACTATCAAACAGTTCAGTTTCTGTCTGTTTTAACTACCAAACAGTGTGTTTTTACAGATGTGTTGAAGAAAAAGACAAGACTGTTGCCATGGGGTTTGGTCTAATGCTGATGAGTATGTTTGCATTCATACCTTCCCCAATCCTCTTTGGATACATCATAGGTAAGTTTTCAAAAAAATATAAAACAACTTTTACAATGTAAACATTTTTTGACAGTGAAATCAAGATGATACAACAACCAACTTCATTGTTTTCACTTGTGGAGAATAAGAATAAGGCTTTGTTGAACACATTAATTTTCTCTCCTGCTACAACTATTATATCTCTTAAATTGACATTTTTTTCACTTGTGGAATACAGTGAGAATAAGAATAAGGCTTTGTTGAACACATTAATTTTCTCTCCTGCTACAATTATCATATCTCTTAAATTAATATTTTTTTCACTTGTGGAATACAGTGAGAATAAGAATAATTCTTTGTTGAACACATTAATTTTCTCTCCTGCTACAACTATCATTTCTCTTAAATTAATATTTTTTTCACTTGTGGAATACAGTGAGAATAAGAATAAGGGTTTGTTGAACACATTAATTTTCTCTCTTGCTACAATTATCATATCTCATAAATTGACATATTTTTGAAAACGTCCCCATCATTTAGAACAACTGTGTACCTTATATTTTTTTTTTGCAAATTATGATTCTACATCTATATTTATTGGATCATTTTTGCCTCAGCTTACCTTTAGTTTTAGCTACTTTCTATTTATTTTCACCTACTGATAACAGTTTTTCATATATTTCCTATCTTAAAGGTTTTTATTTTCATTCTTTTTGTAGCAGCTTTAAATTTGTGAATATTATGAAAAAATGATTTTGTAATTTGTCATTTTTGAATATTTTAAATAGGCTTTTTACAATCTCATCTTAATTATATATAGGATGCCATTCTATATTTTAATAATGAATTTCATTACATCTATTAGGTGCAATTTTAATGCATTTTAATGATGTGTGTCTTTTATGTTTGTATCAAATTCTACATATTTAAATGATCAACAATTTTCTTTATGTCTTGTTTTTAATTATCTTCTTGTTTGGCTCATCCACACTGCATTGCATTTATATTTATTTAATCACTTTAACAATAGTTTATGACTAACCGAACTTTAAATTTTGTAAATTTGTAAAAACATACTGAGACAGAACGTTTTCTATCGCTATGTGGCGATCTTCATCAGTGTCTTCAGCTTGGGTTTCCGATAGTATCAAAGAATATGTGTGATTTGTATTGTGTTTGTTCGTTTAATATGTTTGTACATTGTGTTTTTGTGTGTCTGTATATTTCATATTATTCTAGTCTGTTGAGATGTGGTAGTTTTTTGTTGTTGTGTAGGATTTCTAGGTTTGTAAATGTCTGTGTATTTGTGTCCTATTTCTTTTATGTGATTGTAAAATGCGTACATTTGAGTTGGTGTTCTATTTGTGTTCCTCGACTCTTTGTTTAAATCTGCGACCTGTTTGTTCAATATAGAATTTGTTTCATTTGTCACAGTTTAGTTTGTATATGTGTGGTGCTTGCAGTTTATTTTTGTTGTTGGTGTTGTGTTGTATTTTGTATTGTAACTTGTTATTAGTTTTGCATGCTATTTGTATATTGTTTTTTGAAATTTGGAGGCTATTTTATTTGCTGTTTTGTTTATGTATGGCAATGTGATGTATTTGTTTTCCCTGTATGTATTGTTAATTTTAGTATTTTTTTTTTTGTATATTGTGCCACAGTTTCTCTATTATTGTGGTGTTGTATCCATTTGTGTATGCTAAATATTTAATAGTGTCTAGTTCTTTGTTTATGTTTTCTGTGGTCATTGGAACTTCTTTAAGTCTATGGAGCATGGATCTGAAGGCAGTGGGTTTGTGATGGATAGGGTGGTTTGAAGTGTTGTGGATAAGTGTGTCTGTTGTTGTGGGTTTCCTGTAAATGTTGGAGCTGTGTTTTTGTGTGTGGCTTTTTGTTATGGTTAGGTTGAGGAAGTTTAGGAATCGGCTGGTTTCAATTTCTGAGGTGAAGTGGAGTTTTGGGTATATTTTATTAGTGTACGTGAGTTTTTCGCACTGTAGGGTGTTGCCTCTGTATAGTGTTATGATATCATCGATGTATATGTGCCAGTAAATGATTTTGTGTGCGTGTGTATTGTTTGTGAGTATCTTGGTGTTTTCTATCTGTTGTAGAAAAATGTTTCCACAAAGTACATACATAACCAAGAAATCCTACACATCAACAAAACAACCACATCTCAATACACTAGAACAATATTAAATTTACAGACTAACAAAAACACAAAGTACAGACATATTAATTGAACAAACATAATACAAATCACATATACTCTTTGATAATATCAAAAACCTGCCTTTAAAGCTGTCACTTTTTGACCCAACATCTCCAAGTAGAAGACACTGATGAAGATCGCCACTTAGCTATCAAAAACATTCTGTTTCAGTAAGTTTTTCCAAATTTACAAAATTTAAAGTTCGGATAATCATAAAGTGATTAATTAAGATTCACCGAACGTAATGGACTACAAAATTCAAGAATTTATATTTAATTGTATAAACTCCGCTTCTTTTAAATTTTTTTCTCCTATTTATTAAAAAATAAACAAGAGAAGTGTAAAGATTTCTTAGTAAAAAATAAATTTGATTTGTTGGTTTTGTTTATGTTGAATTAGTCTTCTAAAAGTTTTATTTTTATACTTTATTACCATTACCAATGAACACTTTTAACTCTAGTTTCCCAGGTGTTGTTACAAACTCATACTACCTTCTTCTGCTTGATCATACTTGATCCCTACAACACCATACTGTCTCATCACTATCACAATCCTATCTTCCATTATTAGCATTGCTTAGTTTTCTCTTGTATCTTATTTTTTCTAGAGTATCATTTCAATTTGACTAGTTAGGGAATTGAAATTTAATCTCCTTCCTGAACAAAATATATGATTCAAGGTCATTATTTCTACTTGCTAAATAAATATTTTAAATTTGGGATGTTAAAACTCTTTTATGTAGATGAGACGTGTTTGGTATGGGGGCGCACTTGTTCTGGAAGAGGTAACTGTTGGCTATATAACGCATCGTCTTTGAGATTTCTGCTGAACTTCACAGCTGTTGGTATGTAAATCTCAAAACAATGACTCTTTACTATTTTTAATGTTTATACTAGAACTTTAACAGGTACTATGGTAGTATATCGACTACATACTTATAGTGAGTGTAAAACATTATTACACTATTTTATACAACATTACTATAATCTTATATTAAAATATACCTATAATGTATCCAGTTAGGATAGAAATGGTTGTAATTTTATACATCACTATATACCTATATTAAATTATACCTATGACATATCCAGTCAGGATAGTTTCGATTATAAGAAATATTAAAGTTTAATGTAAAGGTTTATTTATGTATATTTTCGTTCTGTAATGACCTACACCTCCTATAGAAGTGAGGTTGGTATAATACCAAACTACCCTGTAACATTAATTTTGAAAGGCTTGGGGCTATTTTTTGTAACATTATCAACAAGAGTAACATTTAATTTCAACAGGCTGTTAAACTAAAGTTTAGCTAGTTGCCAGTCTGTGTGTGAACATTTGGTGTGCGAGCATTTGCTCTACATTTCTTCATTCTCTTTTTACATTTATACATTTATAAATACACATTTCATAAACTCTCTCATTTAAAACCATCCTTACTTATTTCTTTATTTAAAAAAATATTAAACCACTATGAATTAAGAGTTTCTTACCAATTATGGATCAAATTATAATGCCACCAGCACCCATTTTTAATAATGATAATAATAATAATAAGTTACCCACATCTACCTATTACTAGGATTTGTAAACCTTAATGTAATAACACCATGGTTCAATCAAATATTACTTACTCATTACTTTCAATGTACTATGGTCCTATCTTTCAAATCTCTGTAGAAAATATTCAATCTTCAAAACAAATGTCTAAAAAGGTATTGAATATATCCGAAATGTGAAAATTTCAACCAAAATGGTTGAATTTATTGAAACCATCAAATTCTTTTAATTGTTCAAAAAAACTATTACATTAAAAATATTTTATAACACATTACACATAAAAAATATATATGAGTGCTTAAAATAGATTTATAACTTAATACAAAATTATATATTTGATGGCAAGTGATCAACTTGACTTCAGATACTTCTGTACACATAAGAAATATTTCTGTTAGTGAAAATTAGTTTGTTATATGAATTTGTTACAGGTTTTGTTGCAATAGGAACAGTTTTTGATGCTGGTGTTTGGTATTTCGTAAACGACTTGAAAATATTTGATGAAGAAGAAGAAGATGAGATGAAAGGTGTTAAAAAAGGTGGTGATAAAAGTGAAAATATATCAAATATATCTACAATATCATAAATTATTATCAATTCATTATCTAATAAACAAGTACTTAAAGAGGTTTCAAATATATTTTTTTAAGGAATTTCAAAGACAAATTAAATTAGGAAATATTAAATTTATTCTAAAAAAAAACTATTTACAATGCTATAATAAAGTTAATTAGAATATAGTTTTTACTTTGAATTGTTACAGATTTTCAATTTTAAAGTAGCTAAATTTCAGCTGTTTTAATAAAACTATTTAGCTTAATTTGATTTGAACTGGCACAAACCATTATAAATTGCAGAAAAATTGTTTAATGAATAACCTGAGTACACAGTCTGCATGTCAATGTATAAATATATCAATATATTAATTGTATGCATGGTTAATGTTACAAAGCATATAGTATGACGTTGAACAGGCTGGAGCTGATTGAATACATTTCACTAGTAAAACAAAGTGATCTTTATCATTGACTTCACTCTATTAAACGTATAAATTTTTGAATTTGTTAAATATACTTCAATGGGTAGAACGTTTATGGCACAGCATTCATTTTTTTTCAGGATATTGAAAGTGGTACTTGCTTGAGAAAGTCAGCTTAGTGATTGGTCAAAGTAAGATAAATGAGATGGATTAGGCCTACTAACATATTCATGTTATCACCCCGCATGTTAGGCTAAAGAAAAAGGACAATTGGGATATTAGGAAATAAGATTACAAACATATTTTAACATCACCCTGTTTTTTGGAATAGGGAGAAATATGACAGTTAGTGATGGTTCAAAGTAATATGTTTGAGATCAATTAATAATATATTTATGTTATCTCCCAGCTTGTAGTACTAAATACTTTACTTATTAGTTCAGAAAAAGTCAAAATTCCTACAACGTAATCATACTCCTGAGGGAACATTGTTTGCCTTATGAATGCCAAGTGTCACTGTTAAGTATTTGAAAAAGGTTAAATGTAAATAAATATCTTCTACTAAGTTTAGCCTATCATTCCTTTTTCTAAATTATATATTTTCTATAATATTTTCTTTGCAATAAATAATTTTTTCATTACTATCTCTTTCAAATCCTTCAGCAGTCTTGGTATTCTTCCCCTATTCTTTGTAAAACACCTTCTCTTGTCATTTTTCCGTCTATTTTTCAACTCCATGTTCTGTAAATCTACATTTATAGCATACAGTAATTTTTTTTCACTGTGTCAATATCTAGTCTTCAGCACCATAAGCACTCAACCCCATACAACTCTTTACTAGCTTCTTCTTTTCTTTTATTTCCAAAAGGTTGAAAGGTTGCTTTCTTTCATCGCTCTCTTTATTGCTTTATTTAAGTTTTATTATTTGACCGATACGTAATGTTCCTCTACTTATTAATAATTCTATTTTTATTAATGGAGACGTTTTTTTACTAACTATGTTATTAATTTTGTCTTATCTCTATTTATGTAATGAATCCACTAAATTTATGATGTAAATAATATGTCATACAAAAGTATAACTCAGTTTACTCTTTTTTCTTCAATTATCATTCCTTCCTCCTTCTAAAAATATACTTTTATATTATACTTATTTAAAAGTTTAAAAAATTATTTCCTGCTCACTAGATGATGACTATAAATAAAGTTATTAAAAATCCTCTACACTCACCACATTACACCCACTAACTCCTTGGGAATTAAATACGCTTGTGTTTATAAAGGTTCATTTAATAAAAAATTTATAAAATTGTAGACTAAAACGATAATCTGATTCTTGCTTTGGTCTTTAGTTATTTTGTGGTATCATTCCACAATACTACTTGTTTGGTATTATATGGTGTCATCTCGTGACATCTGGGGACATCTCTTATCAGTCCTGTGATTATATTAATACTCACTGTTCCTAATTTGCAAACACAAAGAGGATTTCTTTTTACAAAGCCCTCAAACCAGCAAGCTTGGTATATCTTGAATGGATGAGATATTTTCTTAGATTCAACAAATTCGGCAGTGATTTGCCAGATTTTCAAAAGAGTTATTTAATAAAATAAATTATTGAGCAGCTGTAGTATCCCAGTAAATATTTTTTTGTGTTCAGTAGACAAGACTGTCCCATTACCAAGTTTAGGTTTTCCTAAAATATTCTTACATTTTCTTTTCCTCAAAGTTTCAAACAGGATTTCAAACTGCTTGCTGGTATATATTGCAAAGTAGCCTTGTTCTATAAAACGTATAGGTTCTTGAAGGCAACTTTCTGCACAACTCCCTTTGTTTTTTTTTTATAATATATTTCCTATCCATATGTCCAATACCAATGAAATAACCAATATTGTCTCATAATTGAATATTAATTTATTATTTAACATTTAAAACAATGTGAAGGAATAAGTGTCAACTGACCTGTATTCCCACATGAAATTGACCATGTTAACCCACAGTGTAAACAAATATTGTTAACACATTCCCAACTAACTACTTGACATAATTTACATGTAAACACACAACAATGCTTAGAATAACATTATCTACATAGTGTACTATATAGTATAAGGAAGGATAATGGGAGAATGGTTATTACAGGTAATTAGAGTTAGTAGAAAATTATAACAACACTGCCACAAAAACAATACATGATGTATATCCTCTAACAATGACGACTAAACTATAAATTATTCGGATGATTAATAAGATTCACCGAACTTAATGGACTACAAAATTCAAGAAGACTATAAATGTTTATATGTTAGTTGACAAAGCTAATGACAGAGAACAGCATTAAAGAGCAGTGCTCCTGTTTATATTTTCAATACTGCAATGTCCCCCAATACCCTCTGACCCTCACTATCCCATTCTCCCATAATAAATACTATTATTACTAATTCTTTGGCAGCATTTATTTTATGGTAGATGAATTTGTGGCACCTACTGTTTCAAAAAATTAATCTAGTTTTCAATATCATAGAAATTGGCCAAAAACTTTGAAGTTGAAAATGTGATTTTTAGTAGAGTGTATTTTTCAAAAAGTAAAATAAAAGTTTTCATTATTATTTGTTTATTACATATATTTGCAGTTTTTGCGTTGTATATCCAAAGGTTTTAAAATTATTTTTATTAGTATCACTTGGCGAAAAAACCACTACTTTCAGCAGATGCTTTTAGCACTAATCAGTGTATTTTTTAATGCTGTGAGTTTTATCCATAACACAGCATTGAACAATGCACTGATATAGTGTGAAAAGTGTCTCCTGAAAAATATTAGTAAGTAGTGGTTTTTTGCCAGTTGTACCAATAGAAGTTGTTAAATATCTTGATGAAAAAAATTTTTGTAGGAAAAATATTATGAAATAAAATTATTACTAAAAAAATTATCAATAGAGGTTTGTTTTCCATCTCTAAATATTTTATCCAAACTTGAATAAAACTGTATTAAAAAAATCATTCTCAACTCATGTAATGATTCAGTAATAGTTTTTATATTAAAAGAATTACCTCACACAGTTTTTGCTTTTAAATTAGTTTTTAAGGTACTTTTTAAAGAGTTATTAAGAGGAAAACTGAAGAGTGAATATTTACCTATTGTATGCCCTTAGTATTTACAACAAATAGTAGTACTAAAACTGGAATAAATTTTAGTAGCAATAAATAAGCATTTGCCTTACTATGGAAGGAAAAGTTATGAATTCTCAATGAACTTAGACATTAAATTAATATAGATTTGTATAAATCTATTATATATATATATATATATATATATATGTAAGGCTCTTTGTCCACCAGCACAACTCAACTGGAATGCGGTTTTAACCCAACTCATTTATTTGAATGGGAGTTGCGTTGCTTGCACTTCGTTCACTAGCGAAAATTACATGCAACCTACATTCAAGACAATACTGTATTTGTGTCATTCTGCATCAAAATGGCAAGCCATGTGCATCCTAGTAGTATCGTTGTTGTGTACTGGTTTCTGCAGAGACCTCTAATGAGAAAACATAGATTTTGGGTTCATCCTTTCATTACAACAAGACAATCGCATTCAGATTTTGTTGTAGCACAAGAACTTCCAAAACACAAAGCAAAGTTTAGAAGCTTTTATACTGAGGTCTAGGGAACTATTCAACAAGCCGGCCCAAAACCTTCGTCCAATAATCAGAAAGAAGGACACAAACTGGAGATGTTTCTCAGTGGTCACTATCTGCTACAGCTAATAACCTATCCAGTAAAAAATACTTATGTTGAAAGTTTAAAGTTGATCACACAAGAATCGGTATGGAACTGACATGCCAGTTTTTTTTTGCCGGTTGTATGCAAGTTTGTCATAGGTCGCGTTGAACACTTGTTCAACTATAAAACTACTTCCGTTCAACCCTCAAGTGACATATTTTAAAGTCGGATTGCAGTTGTGTTGCGGCGGTGGATAAAGGACCTAATAGATATTTGGATTAAAGCCGCCATGCAAGTATTATTATTATTTTTGGAAGAGTGAGTCTTATCACTGACATGCATGGGATTCTTCCTGGCTGGATATACATAGAATACTAGCTATCTCTCTAATCTATCAAATGGTTTTAGGAACCTTTTCACACCTTTGAAGCTCTAGCCCCATATTTCACAAGAATTTGATTGTTGGGCGATAAATTTAATAATAATTGGATATATGCCTATCAATAGGAAGTTCTTCTTTAAAAAATACTTCAGTAGTGTATGGAATTATCCTCTCTGTCTTTCTGTTTCATCCTCTCTGTCAAGAATGTTATTGTCTTATCTCTCACCTCATATTAGCAGTTTCCTTTTTTGCTGTCTATATATTTACATACTAGCACATTGCTAGCTTTCGAAGTGGTTCAACATCACTATTTATCCATAAGATTGTTAATATTTTACCTATTACCTTATTTCTATTTATTTTGAAAGTGTTATTTTCATCACACCCTTGGAATTTTCTTTATTTAGCATTTCTCAACCAAGATGCTGTCTAACTACCTTAGCAAATGGCTTTATAGTTAAAGTCTAATCATTTTATGATCAATAAAGAATAAAACAATGAAATGTATTTGACCCTTTAATTCTTTTTTTTGGTTTTGCAGTATTTTTTTTCAAGGATTATCTATTAAAAATGTAACTTTATAAAATTAAAAATGGTAAATATTTATAAATACTAATACTAATAGGTATTAGTAAATTATAAATTGTACAAATAATAAAGTCAATTAAAATCATGGCTTTGGTCATTTTATTTAGCGTTATGAATCTGATGAGTTTTTTATTCCAAAAATTCTCTAAGAACTTGTAAAATTTGTCTAAAATAAAGCCAGATAATGTAAAATTCTAACCTTAAACATTTAATTTTATTTATTAGTTAGCTTCTGTGAGTAAATAATATAACTTTGAGGATTTGCAGCTGAATAATGTATAAATCAGGACTTAGTTCTACCACATTAGTTTTAGAAAATGCTAAGTAAATTTGTTTTATGTATATAAGATTATAAACTTTCTGTATTATTTGAATCTTCTTTACTGTTTAACCTTTACCTTTACCAAGTGTTAGCCTAGAAGCTGTAAAACTTTACCCATAAAGCTTAATAAGACTTTTCAAACCCTTAATATTTTTATATTAATTAACTTCATATATTTAAAAAGTACTTAACTAAGTGAATACGTAATTGCTTACTTGCTGACGAGTTTTAGAACGTTTTTTTTTACGAAGCTAGCCCTCGTTATATTAAGTACTTTTTAAATATAGATTAATCAGTGAATTCAAGATGATTACATCAAGCAACTTCAATTAACTTCATATTTGACAATCACACAGCCAACACCATTCATCCGAGATGTATTACCCCTTTAAGTAATTAGTGTTATAAATTATTCACAAATACTTAAGAAATAATATTCTTAAGTATAATATTTCTAATATGTTTGGTGTGATAATTCTTTTAATTGGTGAATTAACATTCATTATAAAAACATTTTAAAGTATTAAATAGTTTTATATAGAATAAATAATTATATGTGTAATTAAACTTTTGTTACAGCAGGAAAGAGTTATATTAAAAATTTAAACACTTGATATTTTAAGTGGTCATTTGGAAAATAAAATAAAAATTCTGTCATAGTTTAAAACATATTTAGCCCACCTTATACTTTTTACAGAATTGATTTGAATTGTTGTTAAAATATTTGTATTCAGTAAATATATAATGAATGTTTTTTGTTACCCACATTATTTTATTATTAACTACAATAAATATTAGTCTTTTTTAAACACATTCATTAAATAAAGATGTAAAAATTGAATAAAAAATGTAAGAATTCAAATTTTTGGCAATTCTTGTTGAAATTTTTGCGAACCTATTAGCTTCTGTTTGTTATCACTTCTGTCATGAAAGAGTGCCAGAACTAAATTTTTTTACTGAACATAAAATTCCATAAAATATATCCAGAACCAATTTAAACATCAAGAATAATATTTCTTTAAAAATAATATATACTTGAATTAGTAAACAATTTAACGCAAAAGTATTAGAGAAAAAACAGTTAAGTTGTGAATATTATAATGATATTATTATGACTACTTTTATATAAGAACATAATTATGTGCCGGAAGATTTACAATTCTAAACCTGTACTAGAATTAGCTGGAGACTTGGATGACTTGCCATACCTAGCTCTACTTCCATGGACAGGTCAGCCTTCTTGAACACATCATTTTATAGATACAGGAAATGATAACCTATAAACAATTTACAATATTTATTTCAGCTTGATAAAAAGTGTTTTGTACAATGGTAGGATACGTGGCATGAAAATAATAAACTTTTGACTTTAATTGTCCTAGGTAGCATTTCCATGTCCATTTTACTGTGTTAAAATTGGAATATTTTATAAAATACTGTCAACCATTACTATAAGAACTGATTCATATTTTCAGACTTTTTCCATGTGGGTTTAGATAATCCAGTTACAAACTTCTGGTAAATAAATATGAACCTCTTTATTCACCTTTTATGGATTGCTTTATATTCACTATGGACAAAAATGTTTAAGGGTCACAATGCGCAGAAAAAATTGTTTCACACAAATTGGTAAGTCTCACAGAAAATAAAAAGAGGTTTGTTGTGTTCGGAGAAGCTGGCTTCACGCCAGTGTTTCACAGTTGGCAATAAGAAGGTTGTCATCCTGCCATTAGTGAATATGTTAAGTACGTTGATATATATTTTTAAATAAGGATTGTCAAAAAGTTGTTAATAAATAACGTATCAGCTTCTATAGTGTAAATAAGAGACCCATTTACATTTAAATTTTAAGTGAATTTTTCATTATTAAAAATAAGACATTTTAAATAATTTTTAACAATTTTAAAATTGTATGGAAAGATCTTAAAGATTACACAGATGAAAAGGATTACATTTGCCGTGAAGCGCAAATGAATTTCTCAAATTCATCTCTTTCTTGATGTTGATATTGTTACTCACTTTTTTAATATCATATGATATTGTAATCAAATTGTTATTAAATAAGGATAAATGCTTTTGTAATTAAGCTTTAAGAATAACCATTCTGATTTTGTTTTAGATTTTCTTGGTAATTTGATTAAAATCAATAAATTTGCAAAGAAACAGAATGTCCTGAGTGAAATGGGGAGACTCAAAAAATTACAGAAAAATCCAAAACAATGCAGTGAAGAGAGTCAAAGTTAAGAAGTATAGGGCTAGCTTTTTAATGCAGTTCATAAAAAAAAGTTACATAGAAGGTTATTGACTATTGTGTTTCAAGGGTGGCTCCAGAAGAGGGGCAATTGCACCCCCTGATAGTTTGGGTATTATTTCTATTTTAGAAATATATTTTTCATATTCAGAATACATTTAAATTTATCCCAGTTTAGGTCTAATTGTAAACATGTATTTTTCATTTGACTTTTATTTTATAGCAATGTATATTGTTTTTACATTTATGTATTGTTAGGTAATCACTTTAAAATTACTTTTTCACTATCCGAATTTAAAATTTTGTAAATTTGTAAAAACTGACTGAGACAGAATGTTTTTGATCGCTATGTGGTGATTTTCATCATTGTTAGGTGTAGAAATTCATCTGATAACATTGGTAGTTCCACCCATTATAAACAACACTGGCATGTTTCAAGTCATGCTTTAGTCCCATACCAGCTCGGCTATAGTAACAGTGTACTGCGACTTCACGCTCTCATCAAACCAAGCCATTTGATGAAACAATGAAAGTTAAACAATAATAATTTTGTTATCTATGTAAATCCAAGTAAAATGGACGTTTTGAGGGGGAAAATGTCAAATTTCCTGCGATTCTTAAGTACAAGAAAACAAAAAATTTTAAATTTCATTTCTAGGCCTTTATTTTTGAAAGTTTTTCACCCCAAACCACCCTATGTTTTCTTGCCATGGTGAACCCCCTCTCTGAAAGTCTATCCTGTAGCTCCTCTTGATATGTTTAGTTCAAACAGTAATATGAAAAATGAAAAGTTTCAAATGATTTCAATGCAGTAAATAAAACAAACTTGAGGCTAGCATTAAAATTTAAACAATAGGGGAAAGGAATAGATTCATGGATTTTGTTAACCTTAGCGATAGACAAAGCTTTTATGCTCAAACTTTGTTAAAATTAATACCTAATGGAGAATTGTTTACTTTATAACAACTAAGGTTAGTTTTAAAGAAATTTATCAAGACAACCTCACAAAGTGATCTGAATCAGTGTGTTATTGTATCAGTGAGACTGATGAAGATCTCTGAGATCCTGTTTCAGTAAATTTAGTTTCAAGTTCTGCCAAATCATTATTTTAACTGAGCCCAAAATTTAAAAAAAAAAAAACGCAGAATAAAAATTAAAACAAACCGGAACATTATCCTTAAACTCTGCCTTTAAACTTCTACAAAGATCATACCTACTACTTTCTATGTACTACTATCTCTTAACTCATCACAATATGAGCTCGAATATGATAACAGCTCCAAGAAACTGTCAGGTGGTTGATCTTTTTCATTTAAATAAATTTGTAGGTTTACAAAACTTGTCCGATATGAAAATCATTTACTGCCATAACTGGAATATTAGAGGACCTTCATGGGTAGACATCATCTTTAATTTCCTTCAGTTTGTTGCGACCAACAGCTCTTCTTTCTTATTCTGATAGAAGAGTAAAAATATCCCTAAAGCAACAATGATACGCAGTTTAGTCTATCACATATGTATAGGGGTTCATTTGCTTTATTATTTTCTGTTGTTCAACAATGATAATGTAAAATATTAGTCCAATCCTCTGAATTTGAAGCCTGTGTTTAAACACAAATTTCACCAACCAAAGAGTTTTACATTTTGTACAATCACTAGAGGAGTTGAAACAAACAATCTAATGCAGAGATGTTTCTGTCGTTAAAACTTTGAGGAGTCACTTTATTCTTTGCACAGAACAAGCTGTGAAAGATCTATATACTAAAATAAAATGGTTTCATAATCTAAAATATTATTTTCACTACTTTTAAACATAGTGAAAATGCCTCTTAAATACTCATAATTTCACAAGTAATACCAAAATAAACAATACTGAAACAGTTGTAGGATTTTATTTTATTTACATAATTTTACAAACACATACAAATAAAAAGAAGCTAAATCAGTTAGACTCAGGTATAAACATGTTCTATAAGACCTCCGTTCAATTTGAGGCAACAGTTGTACCATTCTTGAAGGTTTTGCATCATTTTGGTGAAGAGGGGTTGTATAATGCTTGTTATACACATGGTAATTTTTTCCTATTTTACCATGGTGGTTGGTGGGTCATCATGGAAAATCTTCTCCTTCATTATTTTCCAGATGTAGGGGTCAGATGGTATAAAATCGATGGAGTGGGCTGAATAAGGAATGTTTGTTCAAAGGGAGATGAGGCGGTTGCCAAAGGTTTCATGAATGAAAGTAATGTTGTCTAAGGTAGTGAGGAGGCTGTGCCATCTTGCTGAAACTATTGTGAATGAAAAGGCAGGTTGTGGGCACAACAAAATCTCCTGAGGTCTCTTATAAAACACGAATACGAGGCAACAATCTAAGGTGGGCCCAATTGATCAAGAAGACAACTACAGTTGTATCAGTTTCAGTACTGTTTATTTCAGCAGATATATTATATTAACTTGGCACTAGAAAAATGAAAATGAATTTTTGGTACCTTCTGAATGAAGAACTTGCAACTTAAATATCAGTCAACATACTGGAAGTCTTAGCCATAAGTTGTTTAAAATGAGCATTATTCTTATAGCAACTATAATAGGTGATTATGAACTTTTAGTGGATCATTTTTTTTACTTTGTTTTATAAAAGAGATATAATATTTTTCAAGAAAAATATCCTCGTTCAATATACTGTTGTATGTCTAGAGATGGATTTTTCAGAAAGTTTTCCTGAAAATGGCTGGTATTTACTTGTGGAGTATACGATGATGTCAGGATCTGGAGAAAAAGTCTCCACTTAGAACTGACTAAAAGTTTCATATAAAAAAATTATTTAAATATGATTTAAAAAATTATGCAAAATCTCCAGTTAAACAGTCATTAACTGTATTGTTTAGTTTTATAAACTGGATATGTATCACTAAAAACAGTGTCAGAGGAGTCATCTGGCAAAAAATGAGCAGAAAAGTAGGAGTAGACGTTTAGAAATATTGTCACTATGTATGTTTAGATTTCCATTTGGTTTATGAGTAATATCACTGGTAATACGATAGAAGTACCCCAAACTAATCTTCATTCAGTATATGATAGAGCTGTTTTCAATATTGTATTTGTGTATACAGTGCCTATTAGACTCTTTTAGTCCAAATAAAAATCCTTTGTGATGTGTTTCTTGAAGTTTGAACTTGATTTGTTGAGCTCTCAAACACTTTGACATAAATAAAGAATTCCCTTTATCATTCCACATGGAACATGTATTTGGATGTAGCTATTATGATGCAATTGTTGTTAGTCCATACCCACCACAGGTTATCCATCTTAAAACACCTGACTGTGATGCCAAGGTTACCTCTAGTAGCTACCCATTCCCTCTTGTTCCTAGAGACTGTATATTGCTACATTAGTCTACTCTGTTGCTGATAGGTTAATAACTTGCCTTTTTTTCTGTATTGCTTGAATATCAGGGATCTTCCAGCCTCCGCGCACATTAAATAAGCAACTTCAGGTAGGTCAATACAGAGTTTCCTCTTACACATACCATGGCTTATGGAGGTGTAAGGCCAATAGATATTAGTAGCACACAGAGAAATAAACAAGTAATACATAAAATTGTTTAAGTTTATTCGTACTTAGGTCTTCACAGGAAATTATAATTTATTTAGTATTTATTAAATAATTGCAATTAATATAAATAAAGTAACATAACCTATGCTTAGCTCGAAAAACATAAACAAACAAGAAGAAGTTTAAACAAGATAACAAACAAGTAATATAAAGATGCAAATATAAATTCAATTCCTACTTAGGACAAAAGAGAACACATTTATTGTAATTACTCTATTAAATAATAATTACTAATATAAATAGATAACATCTATGCGTTAAAGCAGCTGTTCTACCTCTATAACCTATAATATAAAGTCAGTTGTTTTATGAAATCATATGTTATCACGTATTTCAAGCTAAATGGGACGAAATAACTATATTTCATACCTTGATCTTTTGTGAAAAGTTGTTCTCTCATATAAAACTAAAATTAAATTATTAATAAATTTAATTAATGAATTATTATTAGAAAAAAGGCTGTATCAACATCAAGTGTCGTCCCTAGAAGTTTGAAAAAAATGTATTTGAACTTGAGTGGATGAATAAAAGGTATTTTATTAACAATTGAAAATTTGACCAAGAAGTGTATATATATTTATATAAGAAGAGTGTGAAGTAATAGAGGGAATTGAATAAACATGTGTTTTATTGATGTTTAAGGTGTGTTATTGATGTCAGCATGAATAAAATTTGAATAATTATTCAATAATTTGAGGCCATTTTTTATGTGTCTCAAGTTATCACCTAGTTATTCAGCTTGTTTTCCATTTTTTACCCTCCTGCGACCATACGATTTTGTGTCTCTACCTTAACCCTATTCATACTGAATATTCTTTTGTTTATAAAAACAGCAATTCAGTTTGATTGCCTTCAAAAAAAACAAACAAGTACATAATTATTTAGGAATGTAGACTATTTTAGCGATGTTTACACCTCAATTAAAATGTTTTCTCTTTACTCCTAATGAATTTAATAACAGTTCATAATTCTTAAATCTAATTTTTGAATTTATTGAAGAATGCCACTGTAATCTTACGATACACCGTACAAATAATTAACCCTGTCATTGTTAACTAATTCCATAGGAAGTAGCTGTCACAGGGATAACAGTGATTTTCTGCACGGCTCAACAATGGTCCCAATTTGCAGCGACCTTGACCGCGAATACAGCGGGACGAGCTGCTCGTATGTGTTGTCACTTCAGTCTAGAGAGGGCCGCGCGAGAGTGAGCTTCGTTAGGCGGGTTTTGTGTTGTGTAGTGTTGCTGATAAGCTCGATCTACCTGTAAGTAGCAACTCGATCGAATTTTATTCGGCTATGTGACTAAAAAATTTTTCTAAAATAAATTAATGCTGTGTGGAATACGTTGGTAATATGCTATAGTTATACAATCTCCAAACCAAAATACCACACGCTTTAAATACTAGCTTACACTAATATTATTATTTTAGAAACTTTAAAAAAGTAAGTAGATCTTAGACCTCAAGATCTCTATGGTTTTAATTTTTTTTCAATCTATAAAATCAAAAGATTTTTTTAATTATTAAATCTTTTCTCACAGTGGTGTATATAGACAAGAATTTCGGGGGTGCTCCAACAACCTGAGAGTGAGTGAGTTTCCTGTGGACCTTTACTGGGAAAATTATGGATATTGATATCTTAAAACACAGTTTTTAGGTATATTTTAAATTTCGTTAAAATGATAGTTTAAATGTATAAAGTAATGGAATATATATATATATATATATATATATATATATATATATATATATATATATATATATATATATATATGAATATAGAAAGTATGGATATTCGGCTTATAGAAAATAATAAATAGTCTTGTATCTATTATTTTTTTTGTTTGAAATTTAGGAGGGGCTCGAGCCCTTCCCTCCGTTTTTTATATAGACCTTTGACTACTTATGGGAATTCATTTCAGTTAGGCAACTCTGTTAGATCTACATTCATTTTTATAGTTTATGTTTTTGTCAAGGAAAATAAATTTACAATGAATATGAGCATAATAATCTTGCAGCAAATGTAAAATTTTATATCTACTTGAAAAAAAAAATTCAAGCAATGTGATTTATTGGGGCTGGAGATGTACTTCATAATGTGTTAGCAACCGTGTTTGAAAATGTATTATTATTTTAATCAACTTGACCAATTTAAAACATGGTTTTTAATCCGTGTTCTTATGAGATTTCAATTTACAACTTAACCCCTTCCAATGTGTTCTTTGCGCCAGTATTTTTCCAAGCTTAGGCAAGACAAATCATTGGTTCTACTGGACTTGGTTTCACGTCAGGATGTTATTCTTATTTGATCAGATCTAAAATTTTACTTACGCTTTTGAAAATACGACTGCTTCCTTCGCCCTTGGGTGTAGATTAGAGATGGGATTGGCAATCACACCAGTATTTTCCGGAAAAGGCAGTTATTAAGATATAAGACTGTGGAGAGACTTTGCGGAAGACCTAATACAGAAGCTGTAAACCCATTAAAAACATATTTTCGAAAGTAAACACATTCTTATGAAACTTGAGAAGAGCGATAAATATTTATTTGTTAATTGGTGTACAAAGTATGGGCTAAACGTTACATACTTCAAAGTTTTTGGATCATAAATAAATTTGTTATTCGAAAATTATTTCGATTTTTATTATTTCCCTAAACATCTACAGTATGAATACAAAAAAAATGTACTTAGCAATATATTGGTGCAGGCTTTAGGTACAGTATAAACTCTTTTGCCCTATAACTCTACATTCGTTAAGTTACAGTTTGTTCCCTGGTAGCAATTAGTTTGTGCTAATATAGTGGTTTTGTTTATGATGAAATATTTATTGTCTGTTCTGTTATGTCTCTCTATCTTTCCCTCTATCAATCTCTCTCCCTTTTTACCTCTCTCTTTCTAGGTGTGTGTGTGTGTGTGTGTGTGTGTGTGTGTGTGTGTGTGTGTGTGTGTGTGTGTGTGTGTGTGTTTGTTTGTGTGTGTGTGTGTGAGTGAGTGTGTATGTGTGTGTGTGTGTGTGTGTGAGTGAGTGTGTATGTGTGTGTGTGTGTTTGTTTGTGTGTATGTGTGTGTGTGTGTGTGTGTTTGTTTGTGTGTGTGTGTTTGTTTGTTTGTTTATTTGTTTGTTTGTGTGTGTATGTGTTTGTTTGTGTGTGTGTTTGTTTGTTTGTGTGTGTGTGTGTGTGTGTTTGTGTGTGTGTGTGTGTGTGTGTTTGTGTGTGTGTGTGTGTGTGTGTGTGTGTGTGTGTGTGTGTGTGTTTTGATGACGTAAACACTCCAGAATGTTTGATCAACCTAACTAGACGGGTTATATAGCATGAAACAATGCTAGATAACAAATAACCACTGCTAACATAATATAAACATCGTTTAAATGCTATTGTACTTTAAACATTTGAGATAAACTGACATGACTTATCAGACAAAATATCGAGCAAAGTATTTGGTGAAATGAAAACAGCGGCCATGATAGTCGTACGGATACCGTCCAGCGTCCACCGGAATCTTATCACTCGCTTGTGTATTTCTCTCCATGTCTGAAACTATCGCCGTAATTGCTTTACCAGTTGCATAACCTTTATTAATAGAACCGAGAAACAACGGATTTGATAAATGTTTGAAATAAACATAGCATAAAATGGTTGATGCAATAGTTTACCTCACACATCAGCTCTCATTGTTTACAAATTTTTAATTATCACAACTATTTGTTCTTGAAGTTTTTTTATAAAATAATACCAAGTGTGAGTCTAATCAAAAGGAACGACTCACAGGATTTTTGTTTGAAATACCTCGAAACTCACCACATCATTAGGTCTACACATGACCAATAGCGTAGCTAGGAGTTCCTGGGAGTAGCCTCCGTTTCGGGGGGAGGGGTAGAGAAAAATTAATTTATAGGCAAAATTTCTAAAAATTAAGTGTTATTTTCACACTGAAAATTCAATACAAATTGACAAAATTAGCGAATTAAATTTTATCTTAATTTAAATACTTTATAAATTTAAAGTCTCTATGGAAGCTTTACCCAAGCTTTAGAGGTTTGGAAGAAATAACGAAAGCCCTTTTAGGCTTCCAATATTAGGTTGAATACATTAATTTCTCTTTTTCACAAACTGTAGATTAGTTATACAAATAAATATTGAGGAAAATTTAATTTGAAGGGAAAATCATATTTAGGCCTATTAGCAGCTCTAAGGTTACTCTCCACTTGTGTTATAAGAAAACTGTCTGAATTTTAATTATTTGAATTTATTTATAACAGTTTGTAATTAATATGCATTTTTCTACAAAAGGGGTCAATTCAAAATATTTTAGCCAACAAAAAATTAAAATAAAACTTTACAATTCTTTTCGGAAGTTTTACCCTCAAACTTTCTCCAGTCTTCACATATATTGATTTTACCAACAGAATAATATTTTAATATAGTAAATAAAGTCTTTATTCATTACATGAATATAGAACATTCAATAGAAATGAAATATTGTGTAGTGGATATTTCCTCGTATGTTTCATTGACTGAATATGTCTAGAATTATAAACTGTTTATGAGTAATTTTATAAAAGCACACAAAACGAACTACTCCTTACAATAACATTTTATTTATCATACAAATGTTTTTCTTCACCACAAGTTGCCTTTGTCAGTGTAAATTGTATTGGATGTTTGAAGCTGTAATGAAGACAATATGGTTCCCGTATAGATTGAAATATTTAGGAAATTTCACGAAGCTATTTATTGTCAGTCACTTGAAGTTTAAGTGACTTTATAAACAGTTATACCCACCACAGCCCGATCCGTGGGACTTTCTAAACGGTTGAGTAACGCACGACATGTCATTCACCTTTCTGAATCTGTGTTTGTATGTAGCTCGTTCTTGATCGCTTTCTTAATACAGATGCAGTTTGATATACAAAGTTACTCCCCACTTGTTGTAGGCCTAACTGTTAAATAATGTTTACAGAACAATTAATCGCTAATATTAATTCTGGTCTATAATTAAAATGCTCAACACTATGAATAGGTAAATCACGTCAATTTGTTCGAACTTACAAAACGAATACTGTATTTAATTCGCTCTAAGTTGCATTGCTTCAGTACAAAGAAAGGAGACAAAGACTTGAGTTAATAGAGTAAATTTTTAATGGTCGAATGATTCTATCGTCTCCTATTTATCGCCCTAGTGAGTGGTTGATGGCTGCTGTCTGCAGTCCTTCCTCCTTAAGTCCAAACCCTATTTCTGAGGATAAGCGGAACCGAGGGTGGATAAGAGTCTGATTGACGCCCTTTACCCGCCCGATACCTGGACCGAACCAGCCACG
This sequence comes from Prosapia bicincta, assembly GCA_036971475.1. NCBI lineage: Eukaryota > Metazoa > Arthropoda > Insecta > Hemiptera > Cercopidae > Prosapia > Prosapia bicincta. The sequence continues at coordinate 7,927,276 of JBAIZL010000393.1, forward strand.
GGTCGTTCAGAAGGTTTTACTTCCTGGAGAATCTACTGGTCGAAGGCTTGTCTCGTCCCAGGGGTGGGCCGTATTGAGCTCTTACGTACTGGTGACACGGGTCTTGGCGTCAATCCCCTCGATTCTGATGACGCAAGGACCATGGCTAGAGTAGACGAGAGTTTGAGGTCGGAACCATAGTGGGAGGGAGGGCATTCAGTTCGTTTCGATATAGATAGCCCCACGTAGTATACTTGGCTCTCTGAAGCCGGTCGAGAACAACCATGGGCAAGATAGGCCGACTCTGTAGTTGAGAAACCACTCAAATCATAACTGTCAATATATAAACTGTCAGTCATATAACAGCACTTATACCTCATTGCATTGTTCAAATCTAATCTGTGTCTCGCAGCATTGAACAATGCACTGGCTATGTGCAATACGTGTCTGCTAAGACACATAAGTTAGTAGTGGTTGCTAAGTAAATTGACAGATAAAGAAAATAAGAAAACCGTCCATATGTACAACCCAATAATTTTAAATTTATTACGTTTATTTAAGATTACTTATCGTTCAATATCGATAGCTTGAACCTTATTAACTAGAATTCTTAGATAAATTTTTCTAGCCCCCTTTGATCTCTAATAAAACTCAATGTTTATTTCTCATTTGCAGCTCGAATATTTTAAAGTAAAATACTTGATAAACTGAAGTTTTTACTTGGTTCTATATTGATCCTATATAACTCGAAGTTTTGTTATTGAACTTCTCATTGAGATATAGCTTCTTATTATATCGAAGTTGTAATCGATTAACTTCTAAAACTAGACGATACAGAAGTGAGCACCTCCGTTAATCAAAGCAGTGCGTAGTGTTTCTGTACGTTTACACTCTGCAACAATTAGGATGGGTTATTGTTCCGTCTACAAGGCCTTTAATGTAAATTAAAACACTATATACTAGGCTAATTAAATCACTGTTAAAAAAATATGTTAATGTCGTATAATATATAGGCCTATGTATTGGTACAAAATTGTAGTATAGAACAATACATTTAAAACTAATTGGCAATACACTATTCACGAGGTTTACCAGTTTTGAAATAAACCCAGGGCGTTCACGAAGGGGGAAGATAGCTGCACCTACTAAAAGGGATTTAGTGCCCTACCCTAGTCTAACAAAAACACTACTGATAAACCACGTCACTAATAAACACGGTACCCATATGTGGTATGAACTAGCTGCACCTACTGAGAAAAGTTTGGCTCCCTCAGTCTAACACGAACACTACTGACAACACTCACGTCACTACTAAACACAGTACCCGCAGGTTAGGGGGTGCGGACTTGCTGCACTTACTGAGAGTGGTATGCGTCCCTCGAGATACTCCAGTCTAACACGAACACTACTGACAACACTCACGTCATTAATACACATGGTACCCCGCAGTGAGTGCGGACTAGCTGCACTTACTGAGAGGGGTTGGCGTCCCTCGAGATACCCCAGTCTAACACGAACACTACTGACAACACTCACGTCATTAATACACATGGTACCCCGCAGTGAGTGCGGACTAGCTGCACTTACTGAGAGGGGTTTGCGTCTCTCGAGGTATCCCAGTCTAACACGAACACTACTGACAACACTCACGTCATTAATACACATGGTATCCCGCAGTGAGTGCGGTCTAGCTGCACTTACTGAGAGGGGTTGGCATCCCTCGAGATACCCCAGTCTAACACGAACACTATTGACAACAGTCACGTCATTAATACACATGGTACCCCGCAGGTGAGTGCGGACTAGATGCACTTACTGAGAGGGGTTGGCGTCCCTCGAGGTATTCCATTCTAACACGAAAACTACTGACAACACTCACGTCATTAATACACATGGTACCCCGCAGGTGAGTGCGGACTAGCTGCACCTACTGAGAGAGGTTTTCGTCCCTCGTGGTACCCCAGTCTAAAACGAACTTACTGACAACACTCACTTTACTGATGGACTTGGTACGCACACAACAATAACAACACAGTCTGTTTGTATAGGAGGGAGGCTGTTGTGTACTTCCTGTTCCGAAGACGTAAGCTCGGTTGTTGACCACTAGGCGCTTCTGTCCTTGGTCAGCCAGTGTCCACTTTGTACAAGTGTCGGAGCCTGTGCACAGTATTTTATAAGTACTTAAGCGATGCCCATTCAGTGGAGATATGGAGGTAAGGTATTGGCTACAGAGCCCTGAGGTGTGGAAATGATCCCAAATGATCCATGGATGTACCGATTCCTAATATCCCGCCTGTAGCGCCTGAAACGATGGCTGGCTTGAACACAAGTATGGAGAAGAAACTGCCAAACTTATATAGTTTAAAGAGGACACTTCACCTTAATAGGTTAGGGTTGAAAATGGGAATAAGAAGCTGATGGTGGTAACGTCACCGGCAACGTCATCATCGAAGTCGACATTATACCCTCGGTAATTCTAACCTCCATTGATCGAAATATTAAATAATATAAGTCGAATTAATAGCCAGTAGCTTCAGTTTTGAGCTAAGCACTGTAAATATATAAAAGTGGTTGAATTCTATGAACTTCTTACCTAACATAGACGTTGCACAAGATTTATTAAACTTTTAAAGATACTAATAAATTTGTGACTTCCAACACTTCTAGATCTTAATGAATTGAAATTCCACTATCCTTGAATCCACGGCGGCTGAGTCTCAGGAATGCACAGCCTAAATCCAAGTTTATAGTTTTCGATGCACTAGTAGCATATTATTACCTCTAGCCTTAAAGCTAGTACTAATATTTTTTTTAAATTTCGCAGTTAGGGAAGAAAGTCCTGTAATATACACACATACTCAACACCAAATTTTACACCATAACCCCCCAAATCTCTCCTAACATTCATCTACTTACTACCTCTATCCTACCCCACCCTTATACTAACCTAACAAGCAAGGGGTTAGTTACGGTCCGAGTTGACAATGGACAAATTTCCCGAAACAGCCGTCCTAATGGAAATGGCCTAAGTGTTAATATAGACAAATAATATTAATATATGTTCAAGTGTGTAAGTCTAAAGTAGTAGCTCATGGTAAAAAGGGAAACAAATAATGAAAATTCTGCTATCGTTGTTTATGAATTCAAAATTACCTGAGAAACAGTTTAAGGTAAAAGATACTATTAATCGATTGTCATCTTTTATATTACACTACAGAAACTGTTAAAAATAATCTTGAGAAATTGGAATAAGTAAAACCAAATGTAATCACCTTTACCGTTACATGTTTATATTATAACATAAAAGCCCTTGCATTGTATTTTAAATATTATAGTGTTAGAAAACGGAGATGTAATTAATCAGCCCTAGTGTTTAGTCAGCTGATAAACTCATTGTTGACTACTTCTGTTTGACAACAATAGTTACTTAGTATTAAACACTGTAAACATCAGTTCTTAACATATTTACCAACTTGCAAGTACTTACAATATAGGCCACACAAAAGCTTTCAAGGCACCTCATCGGTTCGGTCAAGTTTTTTGTTAAGTTAAACAAGAAGCTGTTTTTCAATCTTCAACAAAGGTAGACGTAAACATCAGATTTGGTCCAACAATGGCTAGATAATTATATGAAGAGACTTTTAAGTCAGTGTGTAAGCATCTACCTCAAAGAGAGAACGTTAACGAATAAAGGTTTATACGCTTACAGCTTGTAAGAAAGTTCCCCCGTAGCCACCAGTTCGGGGGTCGGCTGTTGAATTTCAGTTTTGTTGTTCATTAGATAAATTTTAGACGTTTTAGATAAAAACTGTTTGTAATTAAGATAGATTTCACCATACGTAGTTGTAATACAAAAACACTCATACTATTTACTGCTAAGGGAAATTTTCCCTGATAGTATATCTTGTACAAATTTCCAATCGCTATTAAAATACATTTTATTCATCCACTCAAGTTCAAATACATTTCTTTTTAATTCCGTCTATTAGCTCATACTCATCTTATATATAGGCTACTTGTACAAAATTTTAATCTTTAGTAAAATACGTTTTTCATTCATCCAGTCAAGTTCAAATACATTTCTTTTTAATTCCGTCTATTAGCTCATACTCATCTTATATATAGGCTACTTGTAAAAAATTTTAATCTTTAGTAAAATACGTTTTTCATTCATCCAGTCAAGTTCAAATACATTTCTTTTTAATTCCGTCTATTAGCTCATACTCATCTTATATATAGGCTATTTAATCGTTAGTAAAATACGTTTTTCATTCATCCAGTCAAGTTCAAATACATTTCTTTTTAATTCCGTCTATTAGCTCATACTCATCTTATATATAGGCTACTTGTACAAAATTTTAATCGTTAGTAAAATACGTTTTTCATTCATCCAGTCAAGTTCAAATACATTTCTTTTAGCATATAGTGGATGACAAATAATGTTAATGCAGTTTTTCCAAATACTTATTCTATAATTAAACCATAAAAATTGGGGGGGTCTAGTCGGATTCGAACTGAGTACTTTCATGTTCGAAGTCTAACATTTTGACACTAAGCCAACTATCCCAAAGCTATAAATGTACTTTTGAAAGATGTATATGAATTTTTCTTTTACTGCCATCTGGTTGTCGTCGAAACCTTCATTGTACAACCTTAAATTGCAGACATGGTTACTACACAATATCATAAATAATGCTCTAGGAATAAAATTTAAAAAAAAATTAATAAACAAACTGGATTAACGGTATCAAACCTGGCTTCACAAACGGACAATGCGAAAGGAAGGCGAAAAGAAACTACAACACAATGCGAGCGACGGAAAAAAAGAATTAATATTATTTTTCTGACATATCCATAAACATATTTATATTAGTTATAATTATAAAATAGAAGAAACTGAAATAACATTTTTGTTTGTTATACAAGTAGGAATTGACTTTATTATAAGGTTTTTATATTACTGGTTTTAAACTTGTAATGGATGGCAACTGATGTTAATACAGTTTTGCAAATATTAATTCATTAATTAAATTTAATGAATTCATTTTACTTTTATATGGAAGAATAACTTTTCACGGAAAGAACAATGCATTCAATACAGTTATTTTGTCCTATTTGCCTTGAAATAAGTTATAACATATGATTTCATAGTACAGCTGACGCTCAGCCAGTCAACAGCTGATATTCAACCACGTTTAGTACTGTTCGATAATTCCCAAATCTAGGACCTTACGTCTCCGATTGGGTAGAAGGAGAGGCTTCGAGGGCTACTTAACACATTCACTACGTTTTTACCAGAAGACACGAGGGCTTTCTGGTTGGTTTTAGTTCCCAGTTCAAATCGTTTATTTCTTGTCAGTGACAGTGTAAGTTTGTTTATTGTTTTCGTTTTCCTGATGTCTAACGTTTTAGTAAAAACTGTTTTTCGTTATTGTCATTAAAATTGACATTTCCGTTTTAATCTGTGAGACTTGTCCAGATAGAATATATGAAACAAACAATTTTGGAACATCTTGCTTGTCATCTACGGTAAGATTTGCTTATGATACAAAGTTTCCCGCTCATTATGACCTTTATTACGTTTTCCCCGCAATGAATGTGCTAAGGACATCCTTCTCTAAACCACAATAACTATGTTGTAGCAACACGAGATGGAAACATTGCATACTTCTCGTAACTAATGCTGGCAAGAATAATGGCCTTAATAAGCCCAATAGTGGGCTTACTTAAGGCCGTTACCATTATTAGACAAACGTTTCTTCAGGCTTCCTGTGGGAAAGTAAACCACAAATAAGTCAGGATCGTTTAGAAAGGATCTTAGAGGTTGTACTTCTAAATGGTTAAGTACAATATAATTGCTATTTTAGAGAGTAATTTCATTTTTTATTTACGAGGGTTATTCATAAAATAAGATGCCCATAATTTTTAAACATAGACAGCAATATTTTTGTTCTTAATGTAATACATCATTTTAAAGCTTAAAACTTACGCTATTTTTCCACATAATCACCGTTTCTGTCCAAACACTTTTGAAAACGATGCTCCAACTTTTCTATCCACATGTTATAGAATTCTGCCGCCAAACCTTTGAGGAATCGAGTAACCTCTTCCTTGACTTCATCATCGGTACTGAAGCTTAAGCCACCCAAGTGTTCCTTTAATTTTGGGAATAAATGATAATCACTTGGGGCAAGGTCCGGACTGTAGAGGGGGGGGGGCACAGCAGTCCAGCCAAAATCTGTCAGCAGTTCTTGAGTTTGATGTGAGACATGAGGTCTATTGTTGTCATGGATAAGCCTCACACCACTGGACAATCTTTCTATCCGGCGGTTCTGGATCGCAAGTCTCAGTTTTCTTAATGTGTCGCAATATCTGTCGGAGTAACTGTTGTTCCATAAGGCCAAAAGTCGATTAAAAGCAGGTCCTTCCTGTCCCAAAAGACAGTTGCCATGACTTTCCCAGCAGGCTGAGTGTGTTTAAACTTTTTCGGCTTTGGCGAAGTTGAGTGACGCCATTCACGTGATTGCTGCTTGGTTTCGGGGGTAAAGTGAAATGCACATGTTTCATCGCATGTAATAATGAAATCCAAGAATTCTTCTTTCTTGTCTTCACATTGTTGCAAAATCTGCTCGGCACACTCGACACGTTGCTGTTTGTGGTTCTCTGTAAACATCCGCAGTACCCTCCACGCAGACACTTTGTGATAGCCTTATTTTTTGGTTAAAATGTTATGAATTGTGGTGTTGGAAGTCTCAGTAACACGCAAAGCAAGATCCTTAATATCAATCCTTCGATCTCCAAGCAATATTCTTTGAACTTTATCAACAATTTCGTCTGAAACTGAAGGCTTTCCGCTCCGGTCTTCATCATGAATTTTCGTGCGGCCTTCACTGAATTCTCTACACCATTAGCGAACATTTTGAACAGATATACATTTCCCCCCATAAACTTCGATTAACTGACGATAAATGTCAATAGGTGACATTAGTTTTGCATTTAAAAAACGTATCACAGCACGAATTTCGCAACTGGCGGTAACAGCAATGGGGAACTCCAACTTCGAAGGCTGCTAGTCCGGCACAGAACAATGTAGCGAGCGGGAGTGGTGGGTAAAGAAGGAGGGGAGTTGATAAGTAAGACAGTGTTACCAGATTTCTCCTCGTACATCGCATTCTTTCTTAGCAGCATAGGGAACCTTATTTTATGAATTACCCTAGTATTTACATCGATTATCCGAGTCCTGGCCAAAAGAGTCCCGGGTTATCAGATGATCTTGAAAAAATTAACAGTTTTCGTTTGTTTCACATTGTTACCTTCTTTTTTTTTATATAGTACTTGTTATCCGAGTTTCCAACTACACGGACTACTTTCCGTCCACATTACCTAGGATAGTTGAAGCAGTACTGTAAAACACATGTCATCAAATACCAAAATAAATTACAGATTAATATTGTCGGCTTTATTTAGTTCCTTCTATTAATTCACACCCTCCTTATATATATATATATATATATATATAAAAGTTTATATAGACTAAGTTTATATATATATATATATATATATATATATATATATATATATATATATATATATATAAGTTATATATATATATATATATATATATATATATATATATATATATTTATAGTTTAAATTTTATAATTGGTTATTCATCCACGCAAGTTCAAATACATTTTCTTAAACATATAATAGATAACAATCGATCTAGATACAGGTTTTAAAATAATAATTGATAAATTAAACCGAATGAATTAATTTTAGTTTTATATGGTAGAAAAAGTTTTGATAAAAGGCAAGGAATGCAATATAGTTATGTTGACCCATTTGAATTAAAATAAGTTATAACATATGATTTCATAAAACAGCTGATTTTATTTTATAGGTAATGTGCTAGAACAGCTGTTTGAACGTATACGTTAATTGTAATTATTTAATAAAAAGTAACTAAAATAATTTTTTTCTGTTAAGACCTAAATAGGAGTTGATGTAAAAAATCTTTTTATTCGTATTACTTGTTTATTCATAACCCATAGTGAGTTTATTTCAATTTTCACGGACATTAATACAAATTAAAGTATTTGCAAAACTGTAACTCATAACATTAACTCGACATTTATGCCAGATAAATCTGTTTTATTCCAGCTGATTAATACGGTTTTAAATTTCCTTCGTAGTCCAATTATAATAAGTGCAATAATTCGTTCGCTTCCGGTGAAAATCTTTCCTTCCGTTTGCTACGGAACAAGGAAGTGTTTGTCATACTCCAGGACGTCCTGGTATCTGACGCCTTCAGGTCCTGAAACCAGACTACCTGTACTTTCTTATACGGATCTAATAACCACAGCCGGAATTATCTTTAGAAGCAGGCTAAGCGTTGATACATTCGAGTACCTCTCCCCATCTACATCATACTTTTCTTTTAAAATCTGTAATAATAACGTTTTTGGTTTAAGTGACATCAAAGGGATGACTTTTAAGGTTTTTCAGTCATTATTGATTCAATGAAACAAAAAGAACAAACACTCATATTTACTGATGTTATAAAATTCGATTTTTTTAATACGGGTTTAAGCTTTTGGTTATAGAAACAGTTACAGTTAGAAATAACAGTTACAGAAACCGGCGAAGTCTAGAGAAAGACCGTCTCCCAGTTCAGTTTATTGCTGATGTATCGAGAACCATTCTGAAGACATTTGTGCGTAACCCTACAGCAAATATATCTCCCTTACTCATGAGTTTGCTCAATCAGGCTAACCTTGCTCATTCTAATTTATTTTAACAGGAAAGATTTTTAATGTAAACATTCTGCAACTACTGAGTCCTCTACATCGTCGTGGTAGGGTTTTCTACAGTTCTGTAGCGTTCCTTAAAAACCTTGCAAGATGTTAACTCTTTTATTTCTTCCAAATATGTTTTCTCCTTGAAAACGTCTGTCTAAACATTTTACGTTAGCTACATGAAAGTGCCTATGAGGGTTAGCAATAGTTGTAGGCCTACCTATATGCAAAGATTGGCTGCCAAATATAGGCTTTATTAGTTCCTCTACGTTATTTGACCAGTAAAATGATTTGTCTTCCTATCTGGGTTTCATTTTATTTCCGTAGTGCTTCGTTAAATCAAAAACTGACAAGGAATTTGTATAAACAGAAATGAGCACAGAGATATATAAGCATTTATTTAAGTGGGTGAAAGTAGCTTTGTGCGCTTAGGTTTCGTTGCCTCCCGCCTAATACGCAAGCAAGAATGCTTCATGAGCTCATCGTCCGCAGGTGGCAGGTAATTCACATAACGTCATCCGAAAGTACACGGACGTGATACTCGAACTCCATGACTAGGAGATGTTACTGGTAAGATTCACAGATAAATCACCCATACTGAAATGAAGAGAAGTCATTTTATAAATTATTCGAAACACTTGATTAAATTTATTAAAGCTTTTAAAACACTTCGAACAATCGAGTTTAACAAGGATCGGCCTCGCCTTCCTTGTTAAAACAGCATGATTTTGGTAAACATGTTGTCACAGTTAACATCGAGTATACACTATTACACACATTTTAATTGGCCAACTATGTATCCAATTATTTAAACAAACGCCTCTTTAAAGTTTAGAACATTATGAATGACTACAATTATCACGTCTTTGATTGTATTTAAGAAAGAATTAATAAAAGTCGATTGACATTGGTTGGGTTTGTGGATAGAGAGCATTCTTGTCGTGGTTCTCTTATTTATGTCATGTTTCGGAGTGTTCATTTTGATTTCTCGTTTTATATAAATAAATGTAAAGGCAATTTAACTAGTTTTTCATTCTTATTGGGTTCATTTGGAGTATCTTCTGTAAGAGGTAACATTAGAGAAATAAAAACGCTTAACCAATGTGTGAGTGTGTGTTAGTGTGTTTGTGCGTGCGTGTTTGTGTGTGTGTGTGTGTGTGTGTGTGTGTGTGTGTGTGTGTGTGTGCGTGCGTGTGTGTGTGTGTGCGTGCGTAAGTGATGATAAAGAAGGAAGAGGTTTAAACATTATTTTCAACTCTCTCTCTTCTTTCACACTCTTTCTCTCTCTCAAGCTGCCTTTTTTAGGCATTTACATTAATGTTCATACCCCTTAATGTGGAAATGAATCGGCAATGATTCTCAAACTTTTAAGCTAAAATGATCTTTCCTTGGCTAATAGGAAGTTACAAAACAGGTGGGTGTCGCGTGAATCCACTTGTGACGAATCATACGATTGCTTTTAGTTGCTTGTCAGATTCGAGGAGGCATTCGTTATAAATTTTTGCTGGAAGGTTTCCTATGGATCTACAATGTCCTGCCTACTCAGGATGTACATAAGCAGGCAAACGAAAACTCTTCAAACTGTTTCCTTGGATACGAAACATTGTTTAAAAACACAGGCTATTTACACATCCTACATCCATTAGCGGCTATTAAGGATAGTCCTGTTTGAATAATAATGGCTGACGGTGATTGTCAATTGCAGAGTTGCAGCTTTAAGTGTCTTTAGCAGTTTGTCTCCAAGTACAGTTCCTAGATATGACTTGAGCCTGTGTATGACTTGTGTCTGTGTATGACTTGTGTCTGTGTATGACTTGAGTCTGTGTATGACTTGTGTCTGTGTATGACTTGTGACTGTGTATGACTTGTGTCTGTGTATGACTTGAGTCTGTGTATGACTTGAGTCTGTGTATGTCTGTAGGTTTGGGCCACCTAGAGTTTGTCGCAACTGCTTTCAGAGCCTTAGCGCCAGATGGTGAGCCTACACATGATAATAATTATGATTAAGGTTTAAAACATTTTTGCTTACTGAAAGAGCCTTCATGATTATCTTCATAGACGTTAGCATTTTTAGTCCTCTTGATATATCTCTGAACTTCACTTAGTGCAAACCACAGTGTTTCGAATTAAAGAGCGTGGATGGAGGGGAGAGTTGTGGGGTGAGTAGCATTGTTCCTAGGATATCGAAAAATGAAACAAAATCCTTTCAACACTAATGGGAGAAAGTAAGAGAGCAATAGAAGACCATGTAAAAGCAGTGAAGAAGAACTGAGTGTAAATGAGAAAGGAAAATCGTGTCTGATGGCAAAGTAGCGAGAGCAGACCATATCAACAGTTTTATAGTCAACTGTTTTTAAATATCAAAAAATTTTAAACAATAGATTGCGTGTGCTATATAATTCTCCTGAATGGGCACAAGAGCTCTTAAAGTACAAACAGTATTAAAACGTTTAAGAAAATAATAAATCATTTTTATTCTGGAGTGTGAGTTTGCGTATGTGTAGGACATTTGTGTGTGTGTGTGTGTGTGTGTGTGTGTATGTGTGTGTGTGTGTGTGTGTGTGTGTGTGTGTGTGTGTGTGTGTGTGTGTGTGTGTGTGTGTGTGTGTGTGTGTGTGTGTGTGTGTGTGTGTGCGCGCGCGCGCGCGCGTAAGTGATGATAAAGAAGGAATAGGTTTAAACATAATTTTCAACTCTCTCTCTTCTTTCACACTCTCTCTTTCTCTCTCTCACTTAAGCTGTCTTTTTTAGGCATTTACATTTATGTTAATACTCCTAAGTGTGCAAATGAATTGGCAATGATTCTCAAATTTTTGAGCTAAAATGATCTTTCCTTGGCTAACAGGAAGTTACAAAACCGGTGGTGTCGCGTGAAGTACGCGGTGGAAAACCGTGGCTTAATATAACGCCGGAATCCTCTTGTTACAAATCATACGATTTTAGTTGCTTGTCAGATTAAAAAACGCAAAACGCTTAACCAATGTGTGTGTGTGTGTGTGTGTGTGTGTGTGTGTGTGTGTGTGTGTGTGTGTGTGTGTGTGTGTGCGATTAGCTTTTTATCAATTATTGCGTTTTAAATACTCGAAAAGCATCAAATGCTAAAGTGATAAGATTGGCATAATATTTTAAAAAAGTTACTAAATATAAAACTTAACAGCTTTTTACTTCCAGTCTGGGTGTTGAATTTACCAATTAATTTTTTATTTCACTTAATATTATGCATCGTTTTATAGAGATCAAGGGTTTTTTTGCAGATAAATAAGGCCAAAGGTCGTTAGTTAACACTGTCAATACCAGCCAGACCCTGTGCGTATCTAGTAATTAAAACAAGTAGCCTAATATTGTTATCTACAGCTACAATTTAAATATTCTCATCAGCACCAGCTGTGTGTACTGAAGTTCCACTTCCTCTGCCAGTGATAAATGCGAAATATCTCGCCCATTGAAAGAATCAGCTGTTACTGCTTGTACTAAATTATTAGAATAGGCTTTTTATATCACAGTGAAAAAATTGCAGGTTCATATTATAATACAACCGTGTACGTGAAAGAATAGGACGATCAGAAACCTCCGTTTGGTAACTTTTAAAAATGGCAACTAAGATTAAAGCCCTGTTGTTGAACTGTAGTAACAGTTTACAGGCCTAAACGTTACATATTTTTAGAATTTAGCGAATATCTATGGTGAAATTTCTCCGAGGCACAATATAGGAATATTCATATTTAGTAAAACAATATAGATTTATCGAAGTTGTGTCTTCTGCTCAACAGTTTATTTTGGGATATTTTCAATAAGGTCCGTGTCAAAGTGGGGCACATATCCCGAAACTACAGTACCCATAAAAAACCAATGAAGAAGGACGTCGATAAAAGTGCTATTTTGTAGAGTGAAGATGATCGCCCAGAATGACTGTTATCGTCTATGAATAAAAAACCTATTAACGTGTAAAATAAATACGTGTAAAAATAAGACGGAAATAATACATGCAATTTATAATAATTAATGGAATAGATTTAAAATAAATGAATCAAGATGGAAGTATACAAACATAAAAAGAAAACAATAGGACATAAAAGTTTGTGTTTAATTAGTTATTAACATCTGTTTAGCTTTAGGGATATTAAAACTTTTATTAGTAAAACAAAGATAATGTTTTTAGTTTAACCTGCTTGGCATCATTATTTCAAAATATAATATTTTGTAAGCGATTCTTTAATATAATTAAAATTGTTTATACTCATTAGTGTCAATGTCTAAACGTTTAAATTATATTTAAACTGTCTGTTTCTGACTGTACTTGTAACAGGTTATTAAAAATTATATCTCTGGCTCGACACAAGTTCAGATATATTATAAATACATAAAATATTTAAAAAAGGAAACGTAAGAACTCCATCTTAATCTTTAAATTCAGGAAGACTTATTCTTCTTCTTCCATGGCGCTACATTCCGCTGTGGATCTTGGCCTCCTCAATGAGCCTTCGCCAGGTAGCTCGATCTTGTGCTGATTCTTTCCAGCTCCTCACACTCAGCGAGGTTCTGGCATCCTGAGCGATGCAACCCAACCACCTAAATGTAGGGCACAAACCGTATGGAACTACTTATCCAGAACTCCACTGCCGATCCATCTGACTTCCTGAAGTAGAGTTGTGTCAATTCTTCTATGGTTAATTCGTTGTAGGAGACGCAGAATCGCCCACAGTCTGTGTAGTGATAAAACGTTCCATAATCCAAGTGTAATGTCCTTTTGGCGAATACTGTGTTGTTTCCTTAACGACTGTCCGGATATATCTCTTTGATGCTTCGTTGCAAATGGTTTTTTAAAAGGCGGGGGAGCAGGCCCCACGCCCAACTCTCCTTCTTTCTCAACCCGTGCTTGAAACCAGAAGTTACAGGAAGACTTATTGCCTAATAGAAAGATATTCCACTTGTTTAATATATAATAAATGTTTGCTTAATCAACGCCTCCTGAAAGCTATGAAGACGTAGGATAAACAGCCTTGGGCTGTACCGGTCAAACAATTACAATCCAAAGATTCCAAAATAAATTGCTTCAGGATATTGTGGTACTAAGAAGGGTGAAATATTACGAACAATTTAATATATAATAACTTAAAGTCGATCAGTGGATATTTGCTTGGTTTTTATTTGCTTAGATTTTGCTTTGTAATAAATTATTCTACAATGAAATTATTACTTTAAACTTGGTTGTAAGAATAATTAAAATAATAATTAATTAACGAAGTTGAAATAAACATTATGTTCTATGAAGTATAGATATTATGGTCCAAGGCTATTAGGTTTTATTAGGTATGAATATTGTTGTTAATAATGAAAGGTTATCCAAGAAATGTTCACGTTTTATTAAGCATGAATATTGTTTTTACGATTCAAGGTTATTCTGGAAATCTGTTGAATAATAGGCTATTCAGAAAAAATCACAAAAGTTTATGTTGGAATTTTTGCTATTGACCAACTGTGGCTATGAATCAATGCGCATAGCTATTATCCCTCGTTCATCCGACATATTGATTGTAACATTAAGCATCCACAACAAAGCTACAGTGCTGATCAATGCGTGACATATGCCAAAGGTTTATTCACCTGAATGGATCCAGAAACGGGTTTCGCAAGACGACCATTACGTAAGGCGCTTGAATACATTAAGTCAAGTGGTAACTGTGCAGATATAGGAGTAGAGTGGCGCATACATCTTTACTTGTAATACTTTAGCGTATTTGTGAAGAGTCAATAATTGGTGTAATTGGGATGGCGGAGCCTCTGGAGTACAGGGACTCTGCTATATAGACTTAATGAAGCAATCAGGTCGGCGAGTTAATTAGAAACAGAAAACAATACTATATGATTCGTTAAAACATCTTTTAGAAGCTATTTTGGTAATTTTGTATTAACATTTGAATCAAAGTTGATGAATGAAAAATATTGCTTTTAAACATAATATTAAAGGTTAGTTAACGTGGTTTACTAAAATGGTTCAGTTAAGGTTTACTAAAAGGTTAGTTCACACTCTCCTATATTTTGCTCAATATATCTTTGCTCAATTAACTTTTCAGTCGTTAATAAATTCATCCGTTTAAATTCAAATACATTTTTTTTAACTTTCAGTGAGTGACACTTGCTGTTAATATAATGTTTTCAAATATTAATTAGGGGGAAGATATGCAATATAGCTATTTCGTCCCATTTCACTTAAAATAAGTGATAACATATGACTACATAAAAAAGCTGATTTTATTTTATAGGTTATGTAGTAAAACAGCTGTTTTAACGCATAGATTATGTAACTTCATTCATATTAATTGTAAGTATTTAATAAAAAGTAACTTAAATAAAATATTTTTTTGTTGACCTAAGTGGGAATTGACTTTAAAAACTTGTGTTTATATTCCTTGTTATTACTCAAATTAACCTTTCTCTCTGAGTAATTATTAATTTTTTTTTTTTTTTTAACTCATTACATCTATTTACATTTAAAATGTTTTCCAAATTTTCTTCTTCCCAGCTTTTCACTTTTTTCTGCACTGTCACATTCATGTTTGTGCCATCTTTCGTGTGATGTCTTTTTACTTAGCGTAGAGCCGGGTAGCGGGTAGACATCTCTGTTCGCCCTGCCTAACCACGTGGCGGTTTTCCCCCTATAACAACTGCTAGGGGATCGCTATAGCTTTCCCTACCCTTATCGTTCTTCTTACAAGGGAGTAGACAAAGTTCGACTTCGGTTAAAAGCAGGCCTACTTCAGGTACGCTACACTGTACACGTAATGTACAGCCTATAAAAGGTAATATTCAGGCAAATTCTGCCTTTGTTATTATCCCGCCATATTTTTTAGACCATTTCCTCTCCTATTAACTACGAACTTAATAAACATTCTTTAACTGTTTATAAGGTTAATGTAAACAACAGTTGCGAACCAAATCACTGTATCCTGCCTCTACTTGAACACTTTGAAATCACATATATTGAACCTAAAATTATGCCTATCTTAACAATAACCTACTAAGATAAAATTTATACTTTGCACGTAAAGGGAAACCTGACCTCGATATCTTCTGACATTCTTTCTGGAAATATGCACGCAAATAAAGTAGCCTATATAATGTAGGTCTATTATTAAATCTTTAACGATTGGAATGCATTCAAAAATATAATCATGAATTTTATGCGTGGGTTAGGATTTTTAATCATTGGAGATAAATTTCTAATTGTTTATTGTAGGGATGGGCCGATTCCTAAAATTTTCGATTCCGATTCCGATTCTAAAATTTTCCGTTCGATTCTCGATTCTTTAGTCGATTCTCGATTCTCGATTCTTTCAAGTTATATTAGCTTACATTCTAGTTCTCTAATAATTAATTTAGTTAACATCTTGGTCATATGGCAAAACCTTTTAAAAGTTCTGTTTTAATGTAATAGGCTACACAAAACCTTCAACCTTGATTTATCAATAGGAATTCTTAAAAGCATAAAAACATATCAGAATAAAGTAATGACTTATTTTAAAGTTAAAAATGTGAACTTTACTTATTTTATGATGTTTGAAAAAATTCCTAAGCCTATTTACATTGTCTCCCAAACAAAACAAAAATTAAAAACAAATAAACAACATAAAAAGTAAAAAATTAATACAAATAGGATAGTTTTTAAAATTTAAAAGTCTGGCAGGTAATGTACATTTCTGTTCAAAAACACAAGCATTTGAACACGTTGTGGGTCAAGCTAGTTTCATCGCTAGTCACATATAGCTCCTGAAGTTGAGAAAGTTTTTTCAGAAAACACTGTCGCGAGTGGGCAGACAGGTATTTTATTGCCATTGCATTTAAATGAGGGTATTTGGCACTTTGTACTACCAAATACTTCCCAACATCACAATCTGGACTGGCTAATGGTTCCCCCAGATAATTGTTTACTTCTTCTTCTACTGTCAATTCCCCTGGGGCATACCTTCTCCACATCTGGTGGGACCTTTTTTTCTGCAGGTGTCTGGAACAAGTGCAACTGATTCAGGCCTATTTTGTATTTATTACTCAATCCCAGTTGATTTTTAGCCGACTACCACTTGTAGGTCCTGGGTCTGAGGATAAAGTTTCTTCAAGTATAGATCTTTTTTGTTGATAAATTTGGGCAAAATGAATGTTGTTTAAGTGCTTTTTCATATTTGATATATTATGTGGTTTTCCACCGTCAGTTTCTGTTAACCGTCATCGAATTGACGCGACGGCCAGTATCCTGAACCGAATACCGCCAGGCCTCTTAACGCTTTATGTTTATTAGTACTACTCAGCTGGTGTTGCTACTATTGGAAAAATTAAAGCACAGTATTTAACAACAAGCTTCACACTACTTACAGATGTATTTACGATGGTTTTTGTTTGATAGATAAACGCCGATGGGATTAAGAACATGATGTTATTCTAAGAGCTCTTTGTCCATAGTTACGGGCCGACACACATATTTGTTATAACGTACTGTAATGATTTTCACTACTGTTTTCAAAATTTCACAAAACCTTAAAAATAGGTCGGAAATATTGACTAAATATTTAGTTGTAAAATAATCCTTAAAAACGGACTTTGTGAAAGTTAAGTACAAACATTGATACACTTAGATAAACTCATCCTTACTAGAAGTAAATTATAATGTAAATTCCTTAACAAGTAAATTATTTGGTGTTAAAACTTTTACTTAATATGAATCTTGGATAGTATTTACTGGACCTGTAGCATTACTTATAAGAGAGAAAATATATTACACTTTAGTTCTATATTCAAAATATATATAAACTCACAAATCAATCACATGTGACACGTTTACGTGTCTTAGTGATAGGCGCAAAAACACTTTTATCACCAGTCTGTTTATTATTTGGGTAGCCGGAACATGAAATTATGGTTTTGTTGTTTCTTGCTAACACAAAACACA
Source organism: Prosapia bicincta (assembly GCA_036971475.1). NCBI lineage: Eukaryota > Metazoa > Arthropoda > Insecta > Hemiptera > Cercopidae > Prosapia > Prosapia bicincta. Next base: position 7,944,994 of record JBAIZL010000393.1, read on the forward strand.
AAAAATATCAAAACAGTGTTGCACAGATAATAAAATTTAATTACATCAAAAACAATGTCGGGTAAATTGGTCCGACGGAGTTTATTTACGTTTCATTTACGGTAGGAAAAAACTATGTTGGGCCAGTTGGTCCGACACGTATTTTTATAAATATTCGGAATCGTGTGGAATCGGAATCGACACTTTTATGATGAAGAATCGAGTATCGACGATTCCTCGATACCACCTAGAATCGACGATTCCTGGAATCGAGAATCGGAATCGGCCCATCCCTAGTTTATTGTTTATTTGATATGGTCTTTATCGGAAAATATGCAATGGAATCCGTCGGTCGCAGTTTAGTGTTAACGTATGAACAAATAAAACCACAAGACTCACAAATTAATCATTTATTTAGTCATACGCGTTTCAATGACAAAGTCATCATCATCATCAGTGAGTGTTGTTACTACAAATTCATCAGTTTGTAGTAGCAACACTCACTGACGATGACTTTATCATTGAAACGCATAAGGGTAAATAAATGATTAATTTGTGAGTCTTGGTTATGTCTTTTATTTATTTTAACATAACCTCACAAGCTAAGCTCAAAGAATAGTTGTATAAAATCACAAGGTTTACAGTTCACAGGCACCATATTGCACATTGGTTGACAGGAAGTATACAATTTAAAAAAATGGCATTAAACATATTTTAGTATTACATGGTACTACAAGTCTACATCTTTAAACGTCTTTCATGGTCCTTATGTAGTATTCTTTGGAAGTCTATTTTCCAATTCCTTCACTCCCCTCATATATGTCTTGTTCAAATTTTCAATCTTTAATAAAATACTTTTTATTCATCCTCTCAAGTTCAAATACATTTTTTTTTAACTTGTAGTGGATGACACTTGATGTTAATACAGTTTTTTCAAATAGTAATTCTTTAATTAAATTTAGTGAATTGATTTTAGTTTTATATGGAAAAGATTTCTCACAAAAGGGGAAAAGTATGTAATATAGTTATCTCGTCCCATTTGGCTTAAAATAATTATTAACATGCGATTTCATAAAACAGCTGATTTTATGCTATAGGTCAGGGGGTTTTCAAACTGCGGTACGCGTACCCCTTAAAAGGGGACAATTTTCAGGGAGTAGGCTACTCGGGGCAGGCTAGTGACAAATTTTTTTTCGTAATTACGCAAGGTTAAAGTTTAATAATGGAATCTAATTGAATACTTGTATGGTCGAGTTACTTGGAACCAAAAGGCGCAATAGGTTTATCTCACTATTTCGTAGAGATTTTCAAATATGTTTGCTATCAACTACTGACTTATAAGCAGCAGAATCACCATCATCCAGGTAATCTGTGTATCGAACATTATCTGTGTATCGAACATTATCTGTGTATCGAACATTATCTGTGTATCGAACATTATCTGTGTATCGAACATTATCTGTGTATCGAACACTATCTGTGTATCAAACACTATCTGTGTATCGAACATTATCTGTGTATCGAACATTATCTGTGTATCGAACATTATCTGTGTATCGAACATTATCTGTGTATCGAACATTATCTGTGTATCGAACACTATCTGTGTATCGAACATTATCTGTGTATCGAACATTATCTGTGTATCGAACACTATCTGTGTATCGAACACTATCTGTGTATCGAACATTATCTGTGTATCGAACATTATCTGTGTATCGAACATTATCTGTGTATCGAACATTATCTGTGTATCGAACATTATCTGTGTATCGAACATTATCTGTGTATCGAACATTATCTGTGTATCGAACATTATCTGTGTATCGAACATTATCTGTGTATCGAACACTATCTGTGTATCGAACATTATCTGTGTATCGAACATTATCTGTGTATCGAACACTATCTGTGTATCGAACATTATCTGTGTATCGAACATTATCTGTGTATCGAACACTATCTGTGTATCGAACACTATCTGTGTATCGAACACTATCTGTGTATCGAACATTATCTGTGTATCGAACATTATCAGTGTATCGAACATTATCTGTGTATCGAACATTATCTGTGTATCGAACATTATCTGTGTATCGAACATTATCTGTGTATCGAACAGTATCTGTGTATCGAACATTATCTGTGTATCGAACATTATCTGTGTATCGAACATTATCTGTGTATCGAACATTATCTGTGTATCGAACATTATCTGTGTATCGAACATTATCTGTGTATCGAACATTATCTGTGTATCGAACATTATCTGTGTATCGAACATTATCTGTGTATCGAACATTATCTGTGTATCGAACATTATCTGTGTATCGAACACTATCTGTGTATCGAACATTATCTGTGTATCGAACATTATCTGTGTATCGAACATTATCTGTGTATCGAACGTTGTACTTTTGAATGGAACCATAGAACAATGTAATGGCATCATCAACACATCCCCCCCCCGGCCCCTAAATAATTTGCAGAACATGTATCAAGGTGTTCATTTTCATTTCTCAATGGACATTGGCAGCATTCTGGACGTTGACAGAACATGACAGTCCATTACCTTACCTGTGTCATAACGCCATTCAATGACGTAGGCCCTCTCTTATGCCTCATCCCATCTGATAAATTCAGTAATTAATACAACATCTTGTAATAGACAGGTTAGCCAACCTGAAATATATCTCGGAAATAAGTAGAAGCATTGCGAATAGTGATGAAAACTTATGATATGAGAGAACTCGATTTTTTGTTTGTTTCCAAGGTACATCACCTTATATAATTTAATTTTTAAAAATGAAATATAACTGCAACCTATATGTATTATATATCATTTTAAAGGTAATATTCCAAAGATAAGAATCAATTAAAACCTAGAAATGTCAAAAAATTAATATTTTCCATTCCAGAGTGCCCTTAAACCTTTCCTTCGCACTGGGCGATCTTAGTCGGATACTCTTGACTATCTCTCTTGAAATATCGCCTAGTCGTAATTTGTTTAATGAAAACGTGACAAATCGTAATGGGAAATAAAATCCACAAGAATTTCGCTGTTGTTTTATTACTTTAAAATAAGTTCTTTACATGAGCAAAGTAAATGATTATAAATGCAATATAGAATGTACGTGACATTTACTTCCCCAGAGTATTTTAGAAATGTCCAGCTGTTAATTGAGAAATCTAACCTCTATCATTAACCGGTCGAAGAAACGACTTTATGGTCTTGAGGAGATGTAAGTGTTTAATTCGCCTCAACTTACTCGCCCTTACTTATATTATGTTCAGAGGCAAAATCCCATTAAATCTCAGAACTTCTCTACAAATATTAAATGTAACTGACTTAAAATAAAAACTATTATTAAATGTAATTTAACCATTGCAATTATTCAACATCAGTCTTACATTTAATATCTTTAATTAAATTAACAAATAAAATAAAGAGAATAGCCTTATGAACATTTACTATTTAAAGGTTAGGTTTATAAGAATTTCCTAAAGCTTGCTCATTCATTAAACTCGATTTCTAAATGAGAAAATCATTTATAAAGAGAATGAGTGTCTTTTCGATGAACTTAAGTGGTGTGACAAATTATTGCAGTATTGTGCTTTTAACCACCTAAAATTTTGTTAATTTCAAACATACTTTATAATAACAGGCAGAACGAGTATATTAAAAGAAGTAATATAAACAAAAATTGTTTGAAGTCAATTCCTACTTAGGTAACAAAGAAAATTTTCATTTTATTTACTTTGTATTACATAATTACAATTAATATAAATAAATTAACATAACCTATCCGTTAAAACAGCTGTTCTACCGCATAACCTATAACATAGAATCAGCTGTATTAGGAAGTTTAAAAAAATCTATTAGAACTTGAGTAAATGAATAAAACGTATTTTATTAATGATAGAAAATTTGGACAAGATATATATATATATAGATAAGTAGAATGTGATGGAATTGAATAAATTATATATTTTAGAAGAATATAAATCTAACAGATTGCCCCACTCTTTATTATAAAAGCAAACTTTTGTATCGCTGATTCCGAACAGTTCTAAATGAAGAAAGTCTTTGGCTATCTCAAAACTTTACATAATTTGTATGTATGGATAATATTATTTATTGTATATTTTTATGAGAATAAAAGTTCACGTTTAGAATTTTGTGAGGTAGCGAAAGTCCTAAGAGAATGCGTATGTATATGCGTATCCGAGTATGGGAAACTGGTTTCAGTGGTTATATTTTGTGCTTCCTTAAGTGTCGTTTCTGTGTAACTCATTTGGATCAGATGCGACAGTAAGGAACTACGTAATCTAATCAAGCTCGAAGCCGAAAGCTTAGTGTCGTGCCGAGAGTTAAAGCGCCATAAACTTCCCGTGGCAAGGTCAGGCGGGATGTAGGCTAACATGAACATGTACATGGCGCGTTGTTGTCCAATACTTGTCCAGGCTTGGATTTCAGGTTCGAAGTCTGACGTATGTATTTGTTTCACGTTCTTAATGTGTGCTTTCAATTTTATTATTTCTCCCATATTAGTTTAAAATTAAGTGACGACCGAGTACGTGTCTACATAACATTTGACGGCAGATGATCGTCGGACCTTACAGTCTATAAAGTTTCGGGAGAGCTCTATGACCGCCCCTTAAAATCTCGTGTCAACCGCTTTGGACTGGCAACTATTCACCTGTTGTGTACATCCAAATGAAAACTTATTTCACTTATTACTAAAAAATCAAAAAAAATGTGGTTCATTGAAAAAAATAATAAAGAGAAATTATACCACGCAGGAGACAATTTTACTAAGAATTCAACTGTATAGTTTTATTCTTATATATATATATATATATATATATATTAATTAACCCTGTAAAGTTTATTTCTTACTAATTTATACTTTATTTTTGGAATACACTAAATCACTTTTGTTTTAACTTGTGTACTTTATTTACTTGGACTTATTAGTAACTCAGGTTAACACGTTGACTGCGGTGGTAGGGATCCAGGAGGCGATGGTGGCGCCTCCCCAGATGCTTCTAGAACGTGGTAGAAGTGAATTTTGTCTTTGTCGTTCCTCGGGAAGTACGTTAGTAACATTTTACACGTGTTCGTTTTTGTTTCCGATGTTTATCGTTTTGTTGTTTGAGTAATGTTTGAGATATAGTTAAAAAAAATGTATTAGTGATGAATATTGATTTGCCAGGACCTAGTAGGGGTAATTATCGACCAAATGACCCTGTGACAATACCCATAGCGACCAGATGATGAGCTACTATCCATCTGAACATTTCCGTTCAAGTGCTCCAAACGGTTTTCAACGAAGTGCAAGTTTCAACCAACGGGAAAAGACTGAAAATGTAAGATTTTCATCTGTCGGTGGTTGATTCTCTGCTTCCCGCCCTACCTGCTCCAGAAAGACCATTGAAGCGGAGATGTGTCCCGCGAGTAATTTCATAAATAACTGAGAAAATTGGCGACGGAAAAGGTACTGTGGCAAAACGGTGCCGTGTTTGTCATTCGCGTGTTATTCTAAAACGTGTTGTATGGCAGTGTGTGGAATGCGAAGGACAGCCAGGACTATGCGTCCCAAAGTGTTTTGATGACTACCACAGTAATTAATCACAACTAATCATGTTATTCGGTTGGGTTTGTGGGGCTGTATATATATATTTGACTTTGGCTTATTTTTTTCATTTCTCATTCTTTAATAACAATTGTTTAGTATAAATATAGAAAAACGTTATTAATGTTATCATAGTATATGTGTTACAATCGAAAACTGACCTTATTTAGTCCAAACCAGTGCAGACTACTTTCCCCAGATGCGCGTGGTAGGAATCCCTACCTCGATTTTAAAATGGCTACCACGTGGTTTTTCGACATTTTATCTTCATATTTCTTCATTTCACACATTTTGGTAAGTAAATTAGCATTTGTCATACTACATTGTATGTATTTTAGCAGTCAACGTGTTAAAAGCGGAATCACATATTGTACTCTATTTTCATTTAATACAATCTTTTATTTGAGATACTCATTCAGACTTGAACATTTACACTTCCCTTTAGTAGCACTTACTTTTTTGTTTAATGAGGACGGCCATTTCGAGAGATATGTTCCAGTTACATATACATTATATATAAATGTATATATATATATATATATATATATGCGTGTGTGTTTGTGTGTTTATGGGATTGTAATGGGTGTCTCAGTTATCGATCCTATACTCGTAATGATGTGACTAGTTTATGGAATTTCACTAACTAAATATGAGTATGTAATTTTGCCTACTATAAGTAATTTTCGTTGAAAATGTTGGTAGAAGATATGATGTGAGAAAGTGTAAAGGTGATGTTACTTGGCGATATGGAGGCTATTGACCGTATCATCGCATCGACGTCATCTTGACTTATTCAATAAAACCCTCATGTTTTTGTTGTTACACTTCCTACTATTCTTGGGCTTTTATGAGTTTCAATTACGTAAATTTAGTTTAATATGGTTTTCAGCTTCTAATTATTTAGTTTATTTTTATTTCCGTAATTAATTTATTACATAAAAAAGGTAGTTATGTATTGATGACTTAAATTTAATTCAATATTAGTTATTTTTGTAACTGTCAATTTTAGCCTTTTAGTTATTTCTCTAATTACGTTTTTCCTTTCTGTATTATCTTGTGTTTTAATAACTCTTTTTACTTTCTATTTATAAATTCTTTACTTTTAGGTTTGGCTTACTCTTTGTTTAAGTTTTTTCAATTTTGTTATTGGCATCAATTAGGCTACTTTGTTGACTTCCCAAACAAACCAATAAACTAATTAATGTTGCTATACTTTGTTTTGTTTATCTTCACGTTCTTTAAATGTTTACTTCTATCGTTTATTTGCTACAGTGTGATAGTGAATCTATATTTATCAAAAAAATTTGTGTATTAATTTTAATCACAGAATAAATTGAATTTACTTTTCCTTAGGTCACAAAATATTTGTTCCAAGATATTGACATAATAATTGTACTTGCTTTTCGATATTGCCTTGATTGGTTTTATACTTTTGACACTTCAGTTTAATTATTTTTTTTGTTAAAAACATTGCAAGGTTCAAGGATTTTAAACAGTCCTCTTATGCTAACCACAGATTCGGAAACTCAAAATCTGCTGGAGAAAAGTTAAAAATTTAGCTCAAAACTAGATTGTTCTTGATTTTGAGCTCTGGAAGTAGGCCTACTTTAAAATGTAATAAACTTTATTGTTTAGTTTATATATATTTTTTTAATTAATAGAAAATAGCGTATTTTATTATTTTTTGTTCACAAATTTCTATTTCAAGTCAGATTTAAACGAATTTTGTGTACATTTATCCGTATATTTAAAAATAAAACTGTTTCACGAGAAACTTTAAGTAACTCTCCACCGTTCGTTTGTTTGTTTCAGCTCTGCAAAATGAATTCACTGTGCGGTTTTGGCAGCTGGCGTCCTGGCTGGTTGCAGAGGCTAAACACGACGCGAGGCTTCATGGTGGTGTACGGCCTGCTAGGAACCATCCAAGCCATGTCCTACATCTACTTCGTAGCTACCCTTACAACAATAGAGAAAAGATTTAAAATACCAAGCAGAACTACAGGTAACCCCTTCACGCTAGTCTCTTCCTTTAACTCTCCCTGAAGCTAATATCAAGAATAGACCTGTCGGCATATACCTTGCGATATATAGTCGTAACAATTTAAGCATGCGCTTGGCTTTGAGAGAGGGGGCTGAGGCTGCGTTGGGTCAATATAAATACTTTCCTACAAACACGTTAATGACTAACAAAACACTGACTTGCATGAGGCAGTCGATATTAGATATATTCAATGGTAAATTAGCTTCGGTATGAAATAACAAACAATCTTGAAATATCTGTAGACATATCGGATGCAGAAGCTGTTGATGTATAGTACATTCTGAAAGTGTAACATGTTTTCAGAAGTGATAGTACACGAGAAAGCGAAAGTGAGGAAGCGCAGGATGCAAACTATACTTGTTGGTATATATTTGTAGACATATCGGATGCAGAAGCTGTTGATGTATAGTACATTCTGAAAGTGTAACATGTTTTCAGAAGTGATAGTACACGAGAAAGCGAAAGTGAGCAAGCGCAGGACGCAACTATACCTGTTGGTATATATTTGTAGACATATATTTTTAATTAGTCTAAACTTGTAGGCTTCCAATACATTGCACGATCACTTAAATGCTTAGATTGAGTTGTAAACCTGATTTTATAAGTACTGGATAATATGCACTCCAGACAGTAGAAATGAAACCTATCAGATGAATAGAGTTTGAAAATGACGATGGTAATGTAGGTGGTTAGAAGAAATTATATTCGTTATTTTCAGTTTAAGCTTTCAATAACAAAACTCGTGGTCATAGTCAGCCTAAAGCACACACACACACACACATACACACACACACACACACACACACACACACACACACACACACACACACACACACACACGAGGGGCCCCAAATGTAGTAGAAACCAAATAAGTTATAAGCATCTCCATCTGCTCCATTAGATGCTACAGAACTTGTTACATGACCCCGATAAGCAACAAATTTAACCCCTCCCGTTGGATTTTCAAAGCATAGAAACGTGACAAAGGTTGGTGCCGAAACTGGTTGCTGTCACTTAGTTAAATGGTCCCGTTAAGCAAAAATATACATGTTTTACTGCATCAAGTTGGGTCTGCCATATTTAACTGGTACCGGCTGTTGAAATACTCAAATACCAATGGTGTAGCAGAATGTCTTTCTTAATATCTCTTTGTTTCCGTCATATTCCACAGCATAGTAATAACAAGGAAATTTGTTGTTACATTTAGTAACGTTCCTTGACCTCGTGAAGCACAGCGTAAAGTCTTAATAACCAACTAACTTAAGGTTCTTATTTCCCCAGTGGTTTGGTTGAATAACAAGTAGTGCATACTTATTTATCGACATAATGCACCATTGGTAGTAACAGGAAACTCCTCCAGTTTCCCAAGAACTTACGATAAATAAAAACCGAACAACTACACTGAATAGTGAGAAGAGGAGACAAACGGTGTGACAGAAACTGACTGCGACTTCTGGATAACTTGTAGGCTGGGTAGAAATGTGAAATTTGGCAGTGTGTTATGCGAAAAAATGTAAGAAGAAAGAAAGATGGCGAAAAAAAAGAATTATGACAAGGAGGATCTGTCTCTCCACTAACCTCCTTGTCAAAGAACACAGAGGTAGATCGTTATGTTGAAGAATCTCCGATCTAGACGTATGAAACCTCTACGTCGATGAATCCAACCTCAAACTCGCCTTGGTGACTAGCGTCAGGCCCAACACGAACCTTGGTGCCAGTAGGCAAGAGTCTTTCGACCTTACTGTAAGGCCTGAACTGGTGACCGACCCGCCTCTGGGACGAGGCAAATTCCAACCCGCCACAACGGTTTTGACAGCTGTTATATAACTATTAGGGACCAATAGAACCTTCCGAACGGCCAGGTATTCCGCAACTTCGATACCCCATCTGATTAGTTCGATCCAGGTAGTGCAATCGGAGCTTTATCCACTCTCGGTTGGCCTAACCTAAGGGCCCGACGCTCAGACTCGGAACTTGGTCCTAGGTGGACATAGTCCCTCCCGTTGGAACTTGAGAGCTTAGAAACGTGACAAAGGTTGGTGCCGAAACTGGTTGCTGTCACAGGTCACAGAAATAAGACACTTCTGATAGGAAATAACGTATATACTTTCCCCGACCGCTGCCGGGTATTTCATGAAATAGCTAATTAAAGTGAGTATCACAATAAGGTGTTCGTAAATATCCTGGAATTAACAGTTCGGTAAGTCGTTATTTTATTAAGTTCCAGTGATATCAGAATCTTCGAGATAAATAAATACCAATGTATTGGCAAAGGGAGGGAATCTGTGATACCAGAATACGTATCACAGATACAACAAAACTGCCAGACCAACGTGGCATAAAAGTGAAGGTAAAACTATAAGAAGGCCTTGCAACTTAATATAAAAATTGTATTTTTAAAATAGAAAAATCAAAATTGGAATAGAGTCTTATAAACAATGTAATCAGTTCATTTGTAGCCACTCTCAACTGCTTTAGACTATCAATACAAATAAATAAAACTTCTGAGTCTCTGTTATCGATAAATCGATTAATTTCTGTTTCATAGCTTATATAAGAAGTAAAGCCATTAAAAAAATAAAAACAATTTCTACTAAACTATGCACAAGCAATAAAAGAAAGTGTTTATTGCAATCAATTGTTACATAGTTGGATGCGATGCGTACTATTTGTTTAATACGTAATCTGTTATCTTTACAAACATATATAATTGTTTATTGTCGTCCAGTTGAATGCGCCATTGTAAATATATTTCTTTTCGAGATGACATTACTGCATTGCTAGAACGTTTAAACCCAGGAGGCCGTGTCTTTGTACTTTGTATGCACGGACTGGAGCGTATTAATAGACAATGTCTACAGACCATCTATTGACAGTCCAATGGATTTGTCTACAGAGATGGTCTCTAGTCTTGGTCACGTCTCTATATTTGAGTGTCGTATCACTGACAGACCAACTGGGTAATGCGGGTTGCATAGCTTCAGTTTTGCAGAGTCTGATCTTTTTTAAAATTGGATCAATTAGACACCGTATATCTGATTTTGTGCAGAATTTTCAATTCCTTCTATTAGTTCCCACTTTTCCTATGTACATATTGTTCAAATTTTTAATCGTTGATATAGTACTTTTTATTTATTCACTCAAATTCAAATAAATATGTTTCAACTGTTAGTAGATGGCATTCGATGTTATTAAGGTTTTTTCAAATATTAATAATTTAATTAATTTTAGTTTTATATGGGAGAAAAATTGTTCACAAATGGGGCAAGGTATACAAAATCGTTATGTCGTTCCATTTGGCTTGAAATAAGTGATAACATATGATTTCATAAGACAGCTGATTTTATGTTATAGGTTATGTGGTAGAACAGCTGTTTTAACCCATACTTTATGTTACTTTATTAATATTAGTTGTAATTACCTAATAAAATGTAACTAAAATAAAACTTTTCTATGTTGACCTAAGTAGGAATTGACTATAAATATTTTTGTTTATATTACTTGTTTTAAAAACTTTAGAATTCAGAAGCAAGATACGCCCAACCGCTCTGATATTGCTTGAGGCGATCCTATTGTTAAAAAATATATATTTGCCTCTTTTTTAAATAGACAGCAACTTAGTCTGGCCCTTCACTACTATACTAAAAGTCCGAGGTAGTTTTGTCAAATAATTCCTAGATATTTTGGCATTCTCCAGGTCGGGTCGTAGCCAGGACAATGTATTAGGGGGGGGGGGGGGTAAACCCGGGGGAAATTTTAAACACTTTCATCCCTAGAACTCATATTTTATGCTATTTTGGCACGTAAAATTACACAATTGTCGGTTTGTCAAGAATCTGTTTTGCTAAAACATATAAGGCTATAAAATACATTTTGTAAAAATGAGCCATTTTACTCATATAATCTCCAACAACCATTAACGTTTACTCAAAGAACAAACTTAACTTTCCTCAAAAAAAAGAGTAATGGAATATAAATAAATCATTCTTGCTTTATGGAAGCTGTATTACAGTATTTAGTTGTTTATAATGTTTTTTGTATAATCCTAAACCTAAATTTAATAAATCCCTTATTATTTCTTGGCCATTGGTCTAGGGAAAAGAAAATATAGACATATCTTAAATTACCAAATCAATTATTATCTTGGAATAGTTTGAAAATCGACTTGCCAATGAATGTTGAGTATGGCTAGCCGTTGTGTATACCTTCAGTTGTGGTGGATGGTATCCACGTTTTAAGTCTACGAAGGTAAGAAAATTTCAGCAACAGTGAGAGGAATTACATTTAGTATTTCAAGCAATTTCTTTATATTTTAGAATAAATAATTGTCACAGAATGAAATATTAATTTTGCTTCCTAGTATTGGTGGAGTAGTATAAATTTGTTCTATAGGTAAATATTTTTCTGGTAAAATTAATTTGTTTGGGGGGCACATGTCCCTGTGGTCCCCTTGCTATGCCCCTGCTCAGGTCAACTGTGATGGGTACCCTACCTATGGTAGCACTACATAAGTGTTTCCAGGCCAGCATACCCTCCTCAAACACCTTCTATGTCTGCAGGATAAAACTAAACCTACAACTTAAGTTTTGCCACTCATGACTGAGTTACACACAACAAGATTAGCAGAAAAATGCATTAGCTTGTTTCAGGATAATAGCTTTTGAAACTGTTGTGTAATTCAATACACACAATTTTCACTTTTGTACTTTAACATTTATTTTAATGTAAACAATTGCCTGTAGTAGAACTTATGTTTTGTCTAAATGGGAATGTCGTTTTAGAAGTTGTGTCAAAGATGGCCTCAATATGGGACACATTTGAAACAATATCCCCATTTAGAGAAATGCAATAATTATGTGTTTAAATTTTATAAATGTTAAATTGCGTAAAACTAGTAGCTCAAGTTAAAGGATAAAGCATAACACGATCTTTTTATTTTGAAAAAATTATGGTTTAATTATTTTGTATTACAAACATTGATTTATTTTGTGTCTACTATTGAAAAGTAAACTCAGGCTTGATAAGTAATTCTTTATTTGTAATATGGAATCTAAATTTTAGAGTTCTCCATGTAAATAAAGACCTTGTCTTACCCATTTATACTAAACCGACATGATTGCACAATTTGAAATCAAAAGAATAAAGGATATTTATTTTTTAATACATTTTTTACACCATGATAACCAACACAAGCAGGTTATATTTCTAGTGAAAGGTTTCTTTGGTTATTTTTGAAGAATAATTGTTTAACTTATATGTTTGAATTAACCTGTAACTCAGTGATAATAAAATTCACCGGGGTGGGAAACTTTGAATAATGGAAGTAATTAATCAGGCTGTCAAACTACTGACAAATTATCTTTTCTTGTTTTATTGTTCATCTTTAATTAATTTATAATTAACTATTTTTATTATAATCATGATATAAATTACTAGCTTCAGTTGTTTCTTGATACAAAATCACTGTAGTTGTTAATAAATACATTTCTTCTTATTGTCAAATGCATTAACTTATGTTAGAAATAATTCTGAGTTCTTGATTTCACAGGTCTGATGATGAGTGGAAATGAAATCAGTCAAGTCCTATTGTCTCTATTTCTTTCATACTTCGGAGGTCAACGTAACCGACCTGTATGGATAGCTTGGGGCGTCGGTTTCTCTGCAGCATCTTGTTTTATTTTGGCTGTACCTCATTTTATGTACGGGCCAGGTTCAACAGCTCTTTCATTAACTAAGGAATATTTAGATTCATCTGTATTTAAATCTGCTATGTCTGTGCAAAGTAAGTTGTACGAAATGAAAGTAAATTTTTAACAGTTTAAATGTTGGTAATTTACAGTATCTGCTGATGTTTCAACTGTTTAATAGTTTATATAAAGTGTTTTTAAAGGAAATATTCCCTTATGTACATTATACTGTTATTTATTTATTTAAAATTTGTATCACTTGTGTTATTATTTCACAATACATATTCACTTATAGTCAGGACTGGAAACACTTTAACTTGTGACTAGGTGTTTACCATATTTAGACTAATGTAAATAACAAAATAATTAATTTGAAAATCATTATAGGTTTTCTTTCATAAGATGCTTAATAATCCAAGTAAAATAGTTTCAAAAATTACCTTCATTACTTTGTGCTAAACTACTATCATATCTGAGCTTTACTGATTGAAAGTAAGATAAGTCTCCTTACAAGAATCATACGAACAGCATTTAACAAACACATTTTTAAAAACTAGTAAGAGAGTTATGCCTAAAACCTCTGTGTAGTGGTGTTCAAGTGTAAGAGTTCAAAAGCTGTATACAGCTTTCTTATCCTTTATTAATTTGCTTCTTTCAAAAGTTTTATAATTTAGAACTTTCATGATGTGATTGACTAAAATTGTTAGTTTACTGAAATTTCTCACTGTAGTTTAATGCATTATTTAATTTAGAGGCATACCGAGGATTGATATTTCTCACTGTAGTTTAATGCATTATTAATGTAGAGGCATACCCAGGATTGAAATTTCTCACTGTAGTTTAATGCATTATTAATGTAGAGGCATGCCCAGGATTGAAATTTCTCACTGTAGTTTAATGCATTATTTAATGTAGAGGCATACCCAGGATTGAAATTTCTCACTGTAGTTTAATGCATTATTTAATGTAGAGGCATACCCAGGATTGAAATTTCTCACTGTAGTTTAATGCATTATTTAATGTAGAGGCATACCCAGGATTGAAATTTCTCACTTATAGTTTATACATTATTAATGTAGAGGCATACCCAGGATTGAAATTTGGAGGTCTAAAATAGATACCCATCCTGTAAGAGGGTGAACCTGGAGCCCTTCTGTCTTCAGGAGAAAATTTGAAAAAATATATACTCTGTTTATGTATACAGTTTTTAGATACTGAATACTGAGCAAATAGTACCAAACTTTATTTCTAAATAAGATTCAGATAGATTTCAATGTTTTTTTATGTGTGTTAAAAAAAATACATAGGGCAAAATATTTCAGGTGTCTAGAATTCTAGGTCACCCACAGGATATGTCCCTGTCTCGATGCTGTGAAACAATGTTTTGAACTAATCCAAAACATATCTGCAGAGAAATCTCAGTAAAGTAGTTATCTAGCCAAGTGATTGAATAACAAGTGAATTACAAAGAAATAATCATTGAATTACAATAAACATTGGTTTTTAATTGTTTTTAGAAAACAATACAAAAATATGTTAGTTTGATTTTAAAAAATTTATTTTAACTGTAATTAGTTGTTAGATGTTTAGTAAATATTGATATGTATATGATTTTTTGCAAGAGGATGCTGCCTCATTGTGTACAGCGAATAACCGAACAGACTGCTCTGAGCTGGACAGCCGAGGAGAGTTTTCCAATATTCCTGCACTTTCTGTATTTCTCTCACAGTTTGTTCTTGGTATTGGTACTACACTGTACTATGCTCTGGGACAGACATACATTGATGACAATGCCCAGAAAACCAAGACACCTTTATTGTTGGGTAAGAAAGTTTTTTATTTGACATTTTACACAAATGTTTCAAATAAATATTTTATCAGTTGTATAAATTGAAAATAAACGTTTTCTTAAATGCCTTATATATGTATATATATATATATATATATATATATATATATATATATATATATATATATATATATATATATATATATGTAATAATTATTGTTTCATGAGTCATTATTGAGTAACTGAGTGAAAACTTTTAACTTATTTGCTGAAGTGTTTTGAAACAATCATTTCATTGGCGATTTCACCCCACTACGCGTTTGCAAGTAAGTTATAAGTTTCGCTCAATAGCTACTTATGATTTATTAATTCAAGATGATTACAACAAGCAACTTTAATTGCAGTTTGTATTCTTTAGGCTCTGTAAAATAATTTAAAAAATCTTATTCAGGTCTGACAATGTCTCTGCGTACAATTGGTCCTGCCTTTGGATTTATACTAGGGTTTGCCTGTTTAAGTGTCTACATCAGCCCTACATTGACACCAGTTATCAACAATAAAGATCCTCGTTGGCTTGGAGCTTGGTGGTTAGGTAAGTAAAATCTAATAAAATTAAAATCATTACTGTATTCAAATAACAAAGTTAAATTGTTAAAAACTATCCGGACTGTAATGATTCTCCATGGTTTTAGCGTTTTTAACTTCAAAGTGTTTTAATTTTTTTTTTAAGCTCAAACCGGTCTCTTCTAATGTTCTTGCAACACTATTGAACCAAAGTCCTTTTAATGATTTTTTTTTATTCTGTGAAAAGTTAAACACATGATTTTGGAGGCCTTAAAGTTTAGCCTTATGGTAACAATATTTGTCGAACAATCAGACCAAAATATAAAATTAGACTATGAAAATTCTTATGTTATAATTGTCAACTTTTGATCTTTTTATCAGAAATTTTTTCAGGAATTGATCAATAATTCTCAAAAATAATGAACAATGATGATGCATTTCTTATCTTATAAATGAAAGGTCAGGCTATTTTGAAATCTTCATTGAACAACCTTCTGTAAAATTTGATGTACTGAAACTGCTCATTACACTTTTGCACAATCATTTTCAAAGACTTTCTAAAGTATTTTGCCTGGTGTTTATGAAACATTTTTTACTTTAAAAAAATGTTACTCATAAACATTGCTAAACTATAGTATTTCATCATCACAATAAAGTGGCAATGAAAGGTTGTTCCATTTGTTCCTTGGTGTCTGTATAAAAAAACTCATTAATTTTTTTTAATTTAAAGTATAACTTATTAAAAAAAGCAATTTACAGAATCATGCATGACAAAAATAGTAGTCCTGTCTTATTAACTTTTAATTTGAAATGTATAAATGATATGTTTTTTAAAAACTCAGAACTAACTAGCAATTTATGAGTAGGCCTTGTTTTAAATATATTCTATTAATATTTCAGTAGTATGGGTTGTAGCTTCATTAAGTATGGGTTGTAGCTTCAGTAAGTATGGGTGGTTTACACAATTGTTAATCAGCCTCATTTACTATGTATTTACAATACAATCCAGCTATTTATTATATTATGGGTGGGTGTACTTAATAATGTCCATAGTATGGCAATACAGTTATTATTATGGGCTTGTAAACATATTCTACTAATTAATAAGTAGATTCTACTAATTAATTAATAAACTATTAATTATCTAGTAAATTAATAAATTCTACTAATTAATAAATAATTTAAATCAGGGCCAAACGGCCAGATGCAAACATCAGAAATAGCTATTTATTTTGCATTCATATTGTTCTTTTATATGGTTTTAAAATTTTCTGTTTTCCATATTTTGAGGGAGCTTGAGCTCCAAAGTCTCCCTTTAAATCTGCCACTGCCTTTAAGCCATTAGGCAGTAGAAAGGTAAGAGTAAAATAATATAAGTAGCACCTTATGAGTAAAAATTTAGTCTCATTTTTAACCGTAGGATATTGTTTTTTAGAAAACCCTACAATAACTTGTTTAAAGAAATAAGAAGAGCTTTTGAGATTAAGAAATTAGGTATCAACAAAATGCTTCAGCAATGTTTAAATGGCGAAGCAATAAAAGAAACTTTTTAAGACCAAAAAATATTCAGAACACTCATCCAGCATTTAAAAAAGTAAAAACAAAGGCTGTCTTTAATTTTATTGATTGGAGAGATCATTAAATTAGAAAAATCTATTGAGTAATGAGATTTCTGAAGGTTTTATCAGAAAGTTTTAAGAGAAATTAGTATGGTTGTCAAAATGGTTGGCATTTTGATAAAATTTCATGCAAAATCTTTTAATTTCAAAGATTTAACTATACCTTAAAAGAAGCAATGTTTTTGATTCAGACGAAATAAAGGGGTGGAATAGAGCTCCAGGTCAAGTAGTTCTCGATTGATACAATGGCACCAAGTATTAGTTCCAGAACCATTGATAATAGTTTTAGGCAGACTTAAAAATCCAATTTGCACATAGATGACCAGATTTTAAAATTTTTAATCATCTTGTGTACATGAAACACATAACGTAGTCATGATATCTAACAGAAAACTACTGGCAGCTAATTCTCCAAAATACAAAAAATACCAAACAAATTTTGTATATATAAAAATGTTAGCAAATTACAGACATTTGGGTTGAGTAGGCAAGATTAAGAACTGGACATTTGGTGACGGAAAGCTACCTAAATAGATTACTTAGGGAGTCATCAATATTGTAAGGAGTGAGATGTATTCCTACTCATAGACACTATTGAGGATACTCTATCAAAGTGAACTGGACAGTCAAGAAAGATACTCTCTTAAAGAGCTATCAGTAGCAGAAATTAACATCAACCCATTGCTCTGGCTTCTGCCACAGAGAGTCCATAACAGCCAATGAACGATCGGGCTTCTGTGCTGAATACTTGGTAAGTAGAAGTAAAAAAAATCGTGGTTTTTTAAAACTTGCAGTTTTTGTGTTATACATCTTGAGGTTTTTAAAACAATTATATTTATTGGTATCACTTGGTAAACTACTACGTACTGATAGTTTTCAACAGACGCATTGCAACGACCTATCTAACACTTAGCTTACCTACATAACATTTTACTTTCTCTATATATTTAACTTTTTGGCGTAATAAAAGTCTTTATCAGCTAAGCATTACCCAATTTTTATTTACTACAACTTATGTATCTCATTCTCCTGTTCTAAATTCTTCTTAAACTTTTTCTTCACAACCAACTATGACATTCCTAAACGCCCATGAACAGCAAATGTCTAAAAGGGACTCCAATTCCAATATCGGAACCTATAATTCCCCTTTAAACCGTCAGGAATAATTCCCTAACAAAAACCAATTAGCATTAGTGTAGCCGGCTAATTTGTACTCAGTGGGGGGGGGGGGGTTACAATATTTTTTTGGAGGTGTAGATACTTGTGACCTTTAATTAAAGGGTTTGTGAAACCAAATGTTTTTATTTAGAATCTACATGACAACTACTAATTGGAAACTAGGTTTCTGTTTATTTGTAGATTCTGCCTTCCATACAAATGGGTTAATTTATATTTATCATTTTCTCAAATAACTGACAACTTTTATACAACTAACCTTTCATATAAACAAAACAAAAAATAATAATAATTATATTTGTATAACTGAAAATTATAATAACTTTGTCAAAGCTAACATCCTTTGCATCACATATATACTAAACAATTTTGAAAAAAATGTCCCTTGGCAATATAAATCCTTATACCTAACACACAGCAATTATATAATCATATAGCTAACTCATTATGTAGCATATTTATATGTATAAAAATTACCATTAAGTGGTGAATAAATTTTATGAAGCATTACTATAAGATACAATTTTACGTATTAATCATTCCAAGACTATGAAATTATTTGTATTTAAAATTACCTTTTATTTCATGTGCATAATTTAATAATACAAAAATCCTTTAACCATCGTATTATATGTTTATTAAATAATTACTTTTATTAACTTTAATCTCCCTATTGTTGGTTAATTGCGATTTTACTTTCTTCAATAATCTTCTTGTTAAAGAATTTGTTTTCCTATAAAATTTTACAACTAATTAATATTTTCCAACCTCATTTACTATTTTACTTACTTTATTATACTTGCTATTTTGTTAATAATCGAGGATAATTAGTTAAAAGTTACGAATCAGGATGGGAGTAAAGGTATCGAAGTGGGGTTTTTTGCAAAATGTTCGTGGTGTTGTGTAGAAAAAATGTAATTTTCTTGCATTCGGTACAAATGCAATAAAAAGGGTTAAAATGCATATAATGCATTTTTTATATACATGTAAAAAATTTTTTTTATTAAAAGTACATAAAAACTATTTCTAGGGGTTTTTGAGGACGCTGAGAACGAATATCGAGTTTATAAGTCGATACACCATTCGAAAATGCATTTTAAACGCGTTTTAATTTGATATTTAAAAGTTGGTATACCAGTTGCAAGTGCATTAAATGCACTTATGCATTTTAGTGTAAAAAAAATTTTCAACATTAAAGTTGGCCTAGTAATTTTTTTAAATATTTTTTTAGAATAAACAAAACATAACCTTATATGGTTCATTTCTGCCCCCCCTCCCCCAATTCATAATACTTTTAATGTTACAAAATTTTTACAAATTTAAAATGAAAATAAAAATTAATTGATTTTATTATTTTTCCTTAATAAAAACTACATTGTTATTTTTCTTGTATTTGAAATTTAAAAACTATTACGTTTAAATGAAATAAAAAAATTATTCGCACTTCGAAATTATGAACTTGACTGTCTTTTACGCAGACTAGGGATAGGGTTAGTTTTTTTTTTTTAAATATGCACTCCCGAGTAGGATAGAAATAGCCAAAATATTTTATAAAGTAGAAATAATAATAAAAATATATATATTAGAAAAACATAATTTTTTTTAGGGGGAACAGAAAAGTGCTGATAATACATTTCAATCTTAAAGTAATTATTAATTAATAATATAAATGTAGTTACCTATAACATGTTTATTTTTAAAATGTCCAAATTTCATTGCAATTTTTTTTAAGGTTAATATTTAGAAAAATAGCATTAGATGTCTTTAATTATAAATAAGGGTGTACAAAATAAAAGAAAAAGAAATATTTTTATTACAATTTTTATTACATAAATAATATTATTTTTAATTTTTTACAGCAAATTTTTAAAAATTTTATGATTCAAATGAATGCAATTTTTTTAAACCTTCTTCATTATCATTTGCTTTTCTATCTTCATCACCTATATCCTCTTCAATTATAAAATTTTTGATGTTTGAACAATGAGATCCACAACAAACTTGGCAGGCAAGAGTACAAGTAAGCCCATTTCTGCGACATCCACATGAGTTTCCACAATTACCTTTACAACACAAAAAATCATCAACATAATTTCTGTGGACCTGGTGGATTTGTCATTCTAATTGGTTCTAAATGGTTATCGGCAAGTTTCCATCCCCATTTTATTGGATCTAAGTATTCTCCGTATAACCAGGTTTGAACTTGTAAATAAACTCTTTTAACGTGTTCGGTAAATGCATCCAATGTTGGTAATAATGTCGCTAAATTCACACCTTTAAATTTATTTTTGCTGACAGCAACGAGATATGATCTACAGCGATGCATTTCTAATAAGAATTTTGCTTCAGGCGATTGTTCGATTGGTAAATTAGGTTTTCTAAAACTTTTATCTGCAATATATAACGCCTTAGTCAAACAGACTAATTGGTTGTTTAAATAGATGTTTATAATTTTTTGCAAATAACTTTCACGGCAGGGGTTTTCAGCAAAAAGAGAATAAAATATAATTAAAAAACTTTCAAAATCTTCTTTAAAAATTTTCAAAAAGTTCATTTAGTGGCTACAAAATGTGTAAAAAATAACGAAAAAATTATCCAATTTCTTATATATATATATATATGAAAAAAAGGTAATATATATTTCGAATTATAAGTACTTACAGTTTACAAATTTATTTTAGGATCATTTAGAATATATAAGAATTATATTTTTTTTTATAACAATTTTTTAAAAGTTTTCTAAGTAGGTCGTTTGGTGGCTATAAAATGCCCAAAAAAAGAGGAAGGAAATGCTTTAAATTATCCTATGTATTAACATGTATATAAATATATTCGACAATGAAAAATTTTTTTTATTTCCAGCTTGCTTCAGGAAGTAAATGAAACTTTAAGAAATGTGTTTTAATATATATATATATATATATATATATTTAAAAAGTGAATTCAATGAATATTATACATAAATTATATGATTCAGATAAACTTAGCACTAAAGGTCTTTTGATGCGGTATATTATAAAAACACTCCTCTTGATACAAATGGTTATTCTAAAAGGATGTCTTGTAAGAAATTATTTTTTCTTTAAAAAAAAATAAAATATAATTTCCCATCAATGATTTTAAAAACCATGAAATAAAAATTTTTAAAAATATTAATAAATATGTAAAATAATTTTTTGGAGTGCATAAAAAGAATGCATAAAACGCATTTAAAATGCATTTTCGAATGGTATATTGACTTATAAACTCGATATTCGTTCTCAGCGTCCTCAAAAACCCCTAGAAATAGTTTTTGTGTACTTTTAATAAAAAAATTTTAAATACCTATTAAAAATGCATTTTTTGGAGTGCATAAAAAAATGCAAAAAACGCATTTAAAATGCATTTTTGAATGGTGTATCGACTTATAAACTCGATATTCGTTCACAGCATCCTCAAAAACCCCAAGAAATAGTTTGTATGTACTTTTAATTTAAAAAAATTTTTAATGCATATAAAAAATGCATTTTATGCATTTTGTCCCTTTTTATTGCATTTGTACCAAATGCAAGAAAATTACATTTTTTCTACACAACACGAAGAAGACACTATGAAGTTAAAGTTTATGGATATTATTTTTAAAATAATTTCTAGCCTGCTCTTCTGATTTCCCTTGATCCTCCATACTAGGCCATTCTAGACTGGATCTATCTCTCCGAGGTGCTGAATCAGCTACCTCCTTCAAAGCTTTGATCTATGGGCTAGGTTCAAGGATCAGAGTTGCTGCATTTTCACACATACTTGTTGGTGATATAGAGCTACTGTTTTATATTAGTTTTTAGACAGAAAAATTTTTATTACAACATTATAGTTCTTGGCTACCTTCTAGACAATTGTTCAGGATCGCTAATGGCAAGGGCTGGATATTATATCTACCCTGCCATAATGTTCTGGTCGTAATAGTTAATATGAAAATCTGCTCGCCGTATACAAAGTCTTGATGAAAAAAGGTATTGCTTCCAACGAAGCAAGCAGTTTCATTAACACAGATTTCACTCCCGCACTCTCTTGATACACGTAGTTTCTGGACAAAACCCTTCTTGATACATAGGCCATATATTAGATTCACAGTAACATTCAATTTACAATTTTAAAACAGCTTTAAACTTTTTCTATTGCTTGCTTCTTTTTTTTATTTATAAGCTTATAACGCTGTTTCCATTACCCTCTATTTAAAGGCACTACACTGATATATATCTTTTCCAGACTTTTTGTGGCTTTGTTTTACACTAACTTGCAGATACAAACATTCTTACTTCTTACTTTTAATTGTACTCTTTATTATTTTTACTATTTAAATATTTTTTTTCAAATCCTATTACAAATTTATTTATCAAATTTACTTTAAATTTGCTAAACTGTAACTTAAGTTTCCTATGAAACATAAGTTTACCCGTTTTAGTTTCATTTTAGATCGGTGCATTGTCACAAAAACGTATGTAATGGTTTGTTTGCCAAATGATATTAATATAATAGTTTTTTACCAAGAAAATATTGTATATGTTATTAGTTTTTTTCAACTTTATTGTCTGAAATATTACACTTTTGAATAGGAATGTAATGAGGCTTTTTCTATTTCAGGGTGGTTGCTGTTAGGCACTATAATGTTAATGTTTGCTTTTTTTATCGCTTTGTTTCCAAAGAAATTGCCTCAAAAAAACAAAGTGAAAGAAGTTATAGAAATCAATGCTAATAATAAGCATGAAGTTTCTATCAATGGAAAAGCTCTTGAAACAAAACAGCCATTACCAGACAATAATATTCATCGGAGTGCTAAGTCCTTAGAAACGTTTGAGCTGGTCCAAGAAAATGATGATGTTCCAAGTTTTAAAGGTAAGAGATTTATATCAATTTATTCATTTGCACTATCTATCCCAAGAACAAATCTTTTATTGTATGGTTTATTTTCATTTTTCTAATCATATCATCCTTTTACCTTGACATACCTAAAAATGCTGTTTATTTATATATCTCCTTATTTATGGGATTTTTTTTCTTGATTGTTAATTCTACTATTCTCTCCTAAACATGCTATGTCTAAACCTGAATCCAAATTTTAAAGTACTTGATTTTGCTCATTATGATCAGCAAAACGTTTACATTTCAATAATATAAAATGCGTTTTTTTACATTATTTAGCAAATAATCACCACCTACTTTTATTTTCCACCATACAAGTTGAAAGACTAGATTATTGCATTGTTCATTGCTATGAGTTACATACAAAACTGTTGCTCAGTTGTGTTGTATTAATGTGAGTCTGGGTTGTACTAATGTAGTGTTTTGGTGTTCTGTGGTGTGTCATTGTTCATGGAGTGGTTGTTAATTATGTGTTCAAATAAAATATTTGATTGTGAGTGTTTTTTTTCATTTAGAATTTGTTGTGGTTGGTTTTTGTGGGGCTTGTATATTTCGAAGTTTTCTGTTGCATTTAGTTTGCTGCTTTTTTGAAGAAATGAAGAACTTCTAGATTTGTGTCAATGTTGGTGTATGTGTGTAGTGTGTTCTGCATATGAACAGTGAAATTTGATTTTAGTTGTGTGTGTTTTTATGCCCTTTATGGGTTCCCTCTATCAAGTGGTAAAGTTTCTCCCTGTCTAACCTATGTAGAAGCTAGGACAGTTGTTATAGGGAGAAACTTCACCACACAATGCAATGAAGATATAAACGATATAAGAAACACACAAGCAAAATCAAATTCGCTATTTATATACTGAACACGCTATACACATACACCACATTCTTCTCCAAAACATGAATCCATATCAAATTTTGATAGTACGTTTATCTTTCAGTAAAAACGATTGTGAGCAATATCATTTTGTTGGCAGATATACCATTCAAACTCAAACACTTAATTAGTTCAAACTGCAAATTAATACTCCCGTCTTTGTTCACTGCCTTAGAACATCATTAATGTGCCACACTTGCCTATAGTAGCACCAAGGTGTATCCAAT
The DNA here is from genome assembly GCA_036971475.1 of Prosapia bicincta. Taxonomy (NCBI): domain Eukaryota; kingdom Metazoa; phylum Arthropoda; class Insecta; order Hemiptera; family Cercopidae; genus Prosapia; species Prosapia bicincta. The sequence goes on from JBAIZL010000393.1 coordinate 7,969,482, forward strand.
TGCCAACCCATTTATAGTCTGATTTGTCAGTGGAATACATCTCTGGAACACCTATCCTCATCAAACAAAGAAAGTAAATGCTACTATAAGTAAGTGTAAAATATAAGAGTAAGTTCAAGTGTTTAAGTTTGAACTAATAGGTCAAGTTGAATATGAATTCAAATAACGTTATCTATGGTACCTAAATAAATAAAACCTACAAACCACAATACAAAAATCTTTATTTTACTAAAATTACTTGTAACTACTTATTAGACTAGAAGCAATTTTAGTAAAATAAAGATTTTTGTGTTGTGGTTAATAGGTTTTATTTATTTAGTTAAAAAAAATTGGTCCAGTACTTAAAAATTTATTAAATAATATTAGGTTCACTTGTTTGAATTTACTGTATTTCCACAACACACACAATTTTTATATTCTACTTCTAAAAAATGTGTCTTTGGATTGTATGATTAACCCAAATAATGTCATGTTATTAGTTCTGCGTAGTATTATTTTTATATATAATTATGATTTATTTTTAAGAAAAATTGCAAGTTTTGTTTTTCTATTTTATTTAAGAATTCCCAGCAGCTCTGAAAAGATTACTGAAGAACAAACTACTGATGTGCAACATAATGTCTGCAGTTTTCTATATTTTGGGGGGCTCAGCCTATATTACATACCTCACAAAGTATATGGAAGTACAGTTTCACCAAAGTGCAGCTGGAGCCAGCTTTATTATTGGTAAGTAATGCACTGAATGCCTGTAATGTTTATTGAAACAGTCTTATCAGTATGTAAACAGAATCAAAGCATAGCTGTTCAAGATAAATAAAGTGTTAAGGAACCATGTTTTTGCTTGCACAAACAATGGGCTTGGTATTAACTTTATATTAACTAACTTTAATTGCCTAAACATTAAACATGAATATAAAAATTCTAGAAGACGAAAACTCTAATAAATATTATTTAATCTAAAGAAAAACTTAGAATGGAATTAAATTTTAATATGTTAGTTAATATTTTAATTGATATGGTCCCAATTTTCACATTTTGTTACAAATTAATTAGAGTTTTGTAACTTATTTCCAAATTTGATAAATACTTTGAAATAATTTTGAAAAACAAGAAAACCATTTAGATTTCATTTGATAAAGCGTGGTCACTAAATAGCTTTTGAATGACAAATGCAACAAATAAATATTTTATATAAATATCCAAAATCTTATAACAGTTAAAAATACATTACTTGAGTTAAAAGGTCTAGTTTAGTTTTAAGCTCACCCTACAAAGCTTGTAACACTCATTCTAGCCTTAAGTTCAAGTGGACTACATCGCTTTTTTCGAAATTTGTGTTAGACAAGTTAAATTAGTTGAAGACTATCCATCATCATTTGTTATTCCACTCTAACTCTAAGTTTTATTACACATTTTTACACTTCTTATATCCCATCTTACACATCTTATGTCCCACAAACAACCTTACTACACACATGCATTAATACACACAAAACAAAAAATGTCACAAAAAAAGAAAGAGAGAGCCAGTCAGCCAATCCAAATATTTAAAATAAACATAGTCCCCCCAGAATAAAATCCTTTTTACCGTCCCACCCAAAAAACGTGTCACCTTGCATTGGCCCTTCCTACATCCAGCCCTTACCAGTAGCCCTGTTCCCATATTCCTACCCACTGCTGTTCGGTGACAGACGCTGCATAATCTTGGGGGCCACTAATCCCCCTCCTTCTCTGATTGATTGACTGACTTTAAATAATAAAATATTTTTTGTTTGAAATTTTAAGATCTTTAAATATTAAAGTTATTAGCTGCTTTTCAATATTTAACATAGTTATTAAAATTAAATACATTTTTTACGGCTTCATTTCATTTCTATTTTAAACTATTTCTAAAATTTTATTTTCTTGTAACTTAATATACTGTACGAAATATACTACAAATCTGTTTAATATATGTTTTTAATCCATTGCAGGGCATGCTTTATATGATATCCACACCATTTTATTTTAAATCTCAGTTAATAGATGGAACAAAATTAAAGTAAAAAAAAATAATGATAACAGGAAATAAAAAACACTATTATTATAATAATGGCCCATAATCTTAAAAAAAATTTAAATTGTGTTTGTAGATGTTCCAACAACTGTTCAATGATGCAACAGAAAATGTCTTGAAACAATCTAAAATTTTGTATTAATATGTAAACTTTATGTAAAATCCAATGTTCAGTTAAGCTTCCTCAAATCAATGGTCAATAACTTATAAGAAAATGGATTATAGTATAACCATAGTTTCTAGCTGGTGAACCAATCAATTTTTGTTGGTAACGTACATACTGTACATTCATAAAGCCATTAGTCAACTGGAATGACTCTTCAAAAACCCATTGTTGAATTCCTCATTCAAACAAGAATTATATTGATGCATGCTGTGTATCATTAAGTCCCTTGATGTATCATTATGTAAAGGTCAATTTTAACTATAAAGGTGATTTAATGAAGCACAGCTTGATTCTCTGATCTACTATGCTTCCACCCTTATCAGTCATTAGCATACAAAAATGCTAACTGTTACATTAATTTTATCACCAAATTCTAAAATATTTTTTTCATTTCCTTCTATTTGTTCGCACTCTCTTTATAGGCCTATATATCTTATTCAAATTTTCAATCATTAATAAAATACTTTTTATTCATACACTCAAGTTTAAATACATTTTTTTTTAAACTTGCAGTGGATGACACTTAATATTAATACAGTTTTTAAAAAAATATTAATTCATTAATTAAATTTAATTAATTAATTTTAGTTTTATTCGGCAAAAAACGTTTCACAAGGGCAAGCCATCCAATATAGTTAATTCCTTTCATTTGGCTTAAAATAAATAACACATGATTTCATAAAACAGTTGATTTTAGGTTATAGGTTATGTTGTAGAACAAACATGTTATGTTCATTTATATTAATTATAAATAATTTATAAAAAGTAAGTAATTTTTTTGATCTAGGTAGGAATTGACTTGGAATATTTTTGTTTACATTACTTGTTTATTTTTCAGATTTCCTCTGGTTCAGTTATTCCAAATATGTTGACTGTATTGTGTTATTATTTTATTATACTGTATTAGTCTTTTAATAGCCTACTACCCTATCTGTTACAAACTTCAATAAATGCCTACTTATTTATTTTCAGGCCCTGTTGCTATTCTTGCTTTGACCACTGGATTCATGCTTTCAGGCATTGTTATATCAAAATTTAAACCTTCACCCAAATATCTCTTGTCATGGAATGTTTTTGTGGGACTTGCTTTTGTTCTGGGGGAGATTTTATTTATTTTCCTTAGTTGTGAAGATAGTACACTTGTGGGATACAGTAAAATAGAAAATCGGTAAGTGGCCAAAATTATAGCATTATTTATCCTGTAAGACAGTTGTGGGGGCTATTTACTGAGTATAGTTAGAAGTTTTTTCTGTTTTTTTTCTCACAATGAACAACCAGCATTGTTCAATTGTACAATTGTTTTTCTCACAAATGTATATATATATATATATATATATATATATATATATATATATATATATATATATATATATATGTGTGTGTGTGTGTGTGTGTGTGTGTGTGTGTGTGTATACATATATAATTTTCAAAATTAATAACTAAGCAATTTTTGGGGCTTTTAAAAGTTTTCTTTCTTACAGAATGTAAGAACTTGTAATTATTTTAATATGTTATATAACATGGTTTATCCACATGTTTTATAATTACAGTTCATATTGAGAAATTACATACAGTTATTGTATCTCTAAATTTCTATTTTATTAATGTATTTTTCAAGTAGAAGATTGTTGGTTTAGTTACATAAAGAATGTTGGATTTTTAGAGATGCTATTGCTAGATCTTTAAAAACAAATTTTGTTGTAATAATACCTTTGAAAAGGTTTTGATCTAATCTAATGAAGATACAAGGTCTAGCAAAAATAATTTGTATATTTGGAGAGTGTGGTTTGGAGTGCAATCTACAGTTGTGGCAAAGGTATCTAGCCATAACAGTTTATGTGTCATTTTCAGTAGTCACATTAGTGAGCATGGTTTGTTTGTTATAGATGAGACATTTGTGACGGTGGTTATGGGTTTATTACTTAGCACCTATTTTATGTTAGTTCCAGCTTGGCAATTAGAAATGTGTTAGAGTTAAGAGAATCCTGCACTGAGGTCTTCATGTTCAAACATACAAAATGATAGCTACACAAAGATTAAGCTAGAGATTTTAAAATTCATGTAACTGTATGTCATATTCCTTATGACATCCTCCTTAGCTAATTTGCTTTTGTCTGACAACGTCTGCTTTCACTTATTAGGTGCTGTAAATAAACAAAACTGTCGATACTAGACAACAGAAAACCATCAACAACCTTTCCACAGTGCTCGCTTGACAGGCTGGTTTTCCCTTTCTGAATTTGGTGTGAGGAAGCCATATTTTTTCAATGCATTGGGCTAATGGAAATTCAATCATTATGGTTTGATTTAAAACAGAATAGGATTATACGTAGGCAAAATCGACCAGAGGGAGTGGGGATTACAGCCTTCTGAACTAATAGGAGGTTCACATCTTGCTGTGTTGGTGAGCCTTGTTGCCAATTCAACGTTACACTTCCGTTCATCTCTCAGTCTCAATGTAGCAGCCATGGTGGATTGAGTTACTAGTGGTGTTGCTTGCTTGGTTCTGCAATTTCAGTTTTGCTTCCCTTCAACAGTCTTTTTCAAGACCTAACTGTCTCGATCTATATAGACAGTTAACTCGGAATGTTTTTAAATTCCTTCTATTACCTCACACTCTCCTTATATATATATATATATATATATATATATATATATATATATATATATATATATATATATATATATATATCTTGTACAAATTTTCAATTGTTAATAAAATACGTTTTTATTCATCCAATCAAGTTAAAATACATTTTTTTTAAACCTATAGTTGATGACAATTGATTTTAATGAAGTTTTTTGCCAAATATTTATTCAATAATTGAATTACAAAAATTTGATGGTCTATGTCAGTTTCGAACTGAGTATCTTCAAGCTCAAAGTCTAGCGCTTTTCGGCATTGAGCCAACTTTCCATAGATATAATGATAGATCTCAAAGATCTATATGATAAACTTCCATTTTATAACCTTAGATAGTTGCCATGGTTACCACACAATATCATAAATAATGCTCTAGGAATAATAATGAACGAAACAAATAAAATTAACAAACAAACTGGATTAACGTTGTTGAACCTTGCTTCCCAAGCGGACAATGCAAAAGGAAAGCGAAAAGAAACTACACAATGAATGCGATTAAATAAAAGAAATTGTATAAATAGTAACAAATGAAAATAATATTCCACTACCATACATGAAAAGGAAAATGGAAAATTGCAAAGAAATTCGCTTATTATTTTGCCACTTAATATTCTTATTCTGAGATATGTACATACATATTTATGTTAATTGTGATTTTAAAATAAATAGAAACTAAAATAAAATTTTTCTTTGTTGATTTAAGTAGGAATTGACTTTAAAAAAAATTTTTATATTACTATTGACTTAATTTCTTGTGTCATAATAATGCTTATGTCACACCTAATCTATTTACAGCCGTGATTAGCAGACATTTGTTTATATTATTATGACAAACTACTCCTTCCGGCATGCATTTTGTTCAGTGTCTCTTATTTTTATTAGTCAGTTCATTTGCCTTTATTGATATTTATCTTTTATCCTTGTGTTATATATCTACCCATTATTTATATAATACCATTATGTATCTATATAATAAATTTCACATAAATTTATGTATATATTTAATGGTGAACAGGTATATATTTAGTTTGTGTGTAAATGAACCAAATTTGTTTACAAGTGTGAAAACAAAACACTCATTGTATTACTGTCAAATTAATTTTTTTTTGTACAATCACTTCAAACTTCTAACCTATATGCATGAAGAACATTTTTCTATGTAAGATAGTAATTAAATAATTGTTGCATGTTATATATTATTAGTTACATACTTTTTTCAATTTCCGAATTAACTCCGGCTAATAATTAAGTGGTATTTATGAGAGATACTTCACGCCTCATTATACAAAAAAACAGTTTGTTAATAATGGAGGCAATTCTAATAGAGAAGAATAAATTCAGAATAAAAAAATATGTTTTTTTGGTTAAAAAATCTGTAAGTTAATGAATGATTTTACCAACTAGCTACTCTTGGCGGTGTTAGCTGCTGGCAATAGTGGGTTGACTGTCACTGCGTTCGATCTGACAACAACGCATCCCTAACCTACCACAAAACCATTCCTATTCTATTAAATCAAAGTATAGTATGTCATGATCAAGACTCTCCTACAACCAAAGATAATCCAATTTGTTGGGGACAATGAGGTCTGGTTCTAACAAGACAGTGCCACAACTTCCACTTTGCGGTATTCTCTATCAATTTTGAGAGAGTTCATTCCCGGACGGCCTCTTTCTTTGTGAGGAGAAATTGCCTGATCCTTAGGTCACTCTATTTGTGATTTTTTCCTTTGGGAAGACTTGAAAACAAAAGTATCTCCACAACCCTAGAAGCACTTAAGAAGGCAATCGCTGAGACAGTGAGCACCATTTCACCAAAATTACACAAACACTATGGAGTTTAAACAATGGAAGACACCATTTGCCGATATATTTTTTGTTTAATGTAATAATTTAATTGGGATAGCATAAGTGTTTTGAGGTTAAAGTATTTTTCCTGTATTTTTGTTCGTTTGTTACTGCTTTTTGAAATATGGAGGTGTTTTTGCTGTACTATTGCCCTTAAACATTTTGCAAATAAGGTATTTCAATGCTTATTGATCTCAAGTAAAATTTCACTGCTGTTCCTTGTAAAATGTAAATTAAATTTAATTTCAACTTATATAGAGAAACCATAAAATAACAGTGATAAATTTACTATTTTATTTCTTATGTAAAGTTTCTTATAGCTTATCAGAAATGTTTTTCAATAATTATTAATAAGCTAGATTGTTTTATAATAATGTAATTTTGTGTAATAAGTTTAACTTTTCATTGTAGAGTTTTTTAATCTGTATGCTTTTAGTTTTGATTTAATAAATGAATGCAACAAAAACTGTCACTGCGGAACTGTTAAGTACAACCCAGTTTGTTGGCAGGAAGCTCAACTTACCTTCTACACTGCTTGTCATGCTGGTTGCAACCAGTCTGATCTACAAGATAAAGTTGTGGTAAGTTCAATGATTTATTACCTTAGACTTGCAAGTGCAGAAAGTTCAAGCTGTAATACATTGATATCATTCAATATTTTTCTGTTTTAAGTAATTTTCAAGAATATACTTGCAGTTGGGTTGTACATCTTGAGGTTTCTGAATAATGTTTTTATTAAATCATTTAGTGGCAAAAAACCACTACTTACTGATAATTCTCAGCAACACATTTGGCACTTGGTCAGTGGATTGTTCAATGCTATGAGCCATTGGCAAGGCTGTTTACTCAGGTGTGTGTTATGTTATTGTGAATCTGGGGTGTTTTAGTATTATGTGATTTGTTGTTCTGAGACTATGTTTTTATTATGTGTTCAAATATTAGTGTTTGATTATGAGTTTGCTTTAATATTTAGTATTTGTTGTGGTTGGTTTTTTATTGTTTGTATATTTTGAAATTTTCCACTGTGTTAATCTTACTGCTTTTTATGAATTTCTAGGTTTGTGTCAATGCTGTTGTAGGTGTAAGTGTATCAGTAAATAATAGTTTTTTGCCAAGTGAATTAATAAATAAACACAAGAACATACATTTTCAAAATGCAATAAATACATGATACTGTTTTTCAATAAATGAAAAACTTTTTGTATAACTCTTAAATTTTTGCAGTCCATTACGTTCGGTGAAACTTAATTAATCACTTTTACATTAGTTTATAACTATCCGAACTTTAATTTATTTTGTAAATTTCTAAAAACTTACTGAGACAGAACATTTTCAATTGCTCGGTTGCGATCGTCATCTGAGTGTCTAAATTTTCTGCTTGGAGTTGATGTCAGGTTAAGTGATGAAGGTTTTAAAGGCAAGTTATTGATAGTATCAAAGAGTATGTTTGACTGGTATTTGGTTTGTTCATATAATATGTTTGTACTTTGTGTTTTGTGTGTTTGTAAATTTCTTTATGATTTTGTATAACTTTTGGTAGTGTGAAACTAAAAAAAATGAACATTGATTTACGTAAGAAATCCGAATGTTACCTTACCTAAGGAAAAACATTTGTTTACATTTGCTTGCAAAGAAAACCTAATGGATATTTAAGAAAATATAAATAAAACTGACAGTGCCTAAATTGGAAAGGAAGATTTTAAACCTTCAATTGCCAATAGTGAATAAAAAAATTAAAATCAATGGCAACATAATTGGAATCGTACACAAAAATATTTGAAACAGTTTTGAGTTTTAAATACAGTATCTAGAACTAAAAATAGTCATTTAAATCAAAAGATATTATTAAACAGTAATGAACAAATACAAATGTAAACAGCTTCTTCAAAATAATAAATTAATATCAATCCCTAATCAATCAAAATAAAATTCTAAACATGTAAAATAGTAAGAAATAATCAGCAATTTAAGGAATTTCAAGGAATTATTATTCATTTACTCTTGTAAAAATTTGTTTTTATGTTTACAATGTTACTAGTTAGCTTTTGATCTTTATAACGGCTGCGACTGTGAAAGGTTGAAACATTGACAAAAACAATAAAATAACTAGTTAAGAAAATCTTGAAATTCATTAGAGTTCTAATTGGATAGGAATACAGCACTCCCTTAAGATGCATAATTTGTTTCCATGGCATAGAACATTTTTTATTTGTAATTTTTCAATTCCTTCTATTAGTTTAGCATCTCTTCATACATATCTTGTTTAAAGTTTCAATTGTTAATAAATAATTTTTTTCATCCACTCAAGTTCAAATAAATTTTCTTTAATTTGTAGCGGATGACATTTGATGTTATACATTTTTTTCAAATATTAATTCATTAATTGAATTTAGTAATGAATTAGTTTTAGATTTATATGGCAGAAAAATTCTTCACAAAAGAAGCAAGTTATGCAATATAGTTATTTGATCCCATTTAGCTTAAAATAAGGGATAACAAATAGTTTCATAAAACAGCTGATTTTATGTTATATGCTTTGTGGTAGAACAGCTGTTTTAACATATTGGTTATGTTATTTTATTTGTAATAATTGTAATTATTTAATAAAGAGTAATTAAAATTAGATTTTTTTTTAACCTACAGTAAGTAGGAATTTACTTTGAATTTTTGTTCATGTTACTTCTCTTTTGTACTCCAAATTTTCAAGGATATATATGATCAAACCTGAGGTATTACAGTATACACCTCTAGCCTGAAGCATTGCAGATCATAAATGTTTGTTTTAATACAATAGGTTTGGTTTTGTAGGTTGGCATGGTGATGATTGGCAAAAGGTTTATGTTTTTATATATGAGGATCTTTGAATGAGGTAGAAAACTTTTTGTAAGGATATTTTTAATAAATTTACCTAAATTATTAGTATATAAAAACAAAAACTTCAAGTTTGTATATATTTTACAATATAATTGAAAAGTATGGATGAGTAATTTGTAACATTTTAGTGCATGAGCCTTGTGTGCCATTTTAAAAGTTTGTCCTCTGTTTTATTCCAGAGTTACTCAAACTGTAGCTGTTTGCCAGATGTTTCTACTTTCTCGGTTGATGGTTCCAGCAAGGAAAATGTGATCCTCAAGCCAGGAAACTGCCAAAGCAACTGTTACAGAACATTTGCAATCTTCTTGATAGCGACAAGTATCATGCATTTTCTTGGGAGTTCGGGGAAGATTGGAAATGTCTTAGTGAATTATAGGTGACGTAAAGTTTTAATTCCTTCTTTGTATCCCAACTTTCCTCATACTACGATTATTCATAATGATTATAAATGTTTTTTATTCCATTTTACAAAAACACTTTTCTAAATTAAATTAAATTAAATTAGATTAATTTTATAACAAGTGAAAGTAGAACCTTTAAGTACAATACAACCTATATATACAATTTCTATTGCATGGATTATTTCTTGTGTATATCATAATTTGAGGTTAATTTAAGTTTTGACTAACAATATATTGACGTTCAAGGGAAAATATATAATTCTTAACGTACTTATCTTCACTTCTGTTAGGAATATTTGTATATATTCGAGTACATTTTTCTGCCTTTCCAAACATTACATATTTTTTTTTTTGTTGACATGTTTCCGAATTACTTCCTTTCAAAACTTAAGTAGTATCCCTATTAAAGAGTACTATTTAAGTTTTAATGTATCATCAAAGGAAAATATTATAACCTTAGGAAAGACAGAAAAATGTACTCGAATATATATAGTTTACTTGTAATTCCTTGCTCTTATTTTTTAATTGTTACCACACAAATAATTTATAATAAGTTTATTTACTTTCAGGGCTGTTGAGCCAATAGACAAATCATTTGCTCAAGGATTATCACTGTTAATGGTCAGCCTGTTTGCATTTATTCCAGGACCAATAGTTTTTGGTGCCATAATAGGTAAGTGTGATAGGTAATAGTTTAGATAAAAAGTCTCTCTAGTATAGATGCAACTGGATATTTTAATAACTAATTTAAAAGTTTTAAAAAAGTCAATGTATGAGATAAATAAATGAATTTTCAAATATTCATTTGTTGTAGTATAAAGTAAAGATATAATATTTTGAAATAAGTCCTCAAAGTAGGTATAAAAGAAACAAGACAATACAGAAAAATATTAACAAACTTTTAACTAAGTTATCCACAGTTTTCTGAACACTTATATAGGTAGACAAGTTATTTTATTCTGCCTTTATAAAATTTTGTTGAATCTGATGTTAGTAATGAGGTAACAGTGTCTTTCATATCACTGTCATCTTCATCAGACCTCTCTCCACCAAAAAAAGTAAATCCTACCAAAAGTAGCAAAACTAATTGCTCTCTCAAGAATCATATAGCTCATAATCAAATAACTAATCTCAACATTTACAGGAAAAGAGCAGCCCCTCTCATTACACTATGAACAAAACATCACAAAAACATGAAAATTTCAGCAGATGGGACTAAAATGTATCAAAATGGGGCAACTGTCTCGACAAAGAACTTACACCACATCATATTTTCAACTACCCGGCAGTTGCTGCAGACCTTCACCACTTGAACTATCCTACAGAGGAAGATTTATACTCTGATAATGCCACACACATTCTAAACATAATTCAAGCACACCATAAAATTTGATTCCATAGAGGATACAACACCAACCAACCATTGCTTCACTATTATCAATTTCAGTGATTCTTGTCTGCTGCCTTGGGTTTACCTCCTTGGGTTTATCTCACAACTGATGTAATGTTCAAACAACTCATGTTCATTGACTTTACTTCTTTTTGTGTTGCTCTCACTAAGGACTTTCAACATCTAATAATTATATTGCTTAAAGAATCAACTATTGATAAGCAGATTTCATGTTGCCGACATACATTTATATGGTATATTATACATTAAGTATTAACAACTTGTTTTAGATTCCACTTGTGTATCATGGGATGAAACTTGCGGTCAAAGAGGGAACTGTTGGCTGTATGACAAAGAAGATTTTAGGTTTTATATAAATACCGTAGCAGCAGGTAAATGAGTTTTATTTACATTTGTTGATTCCATCTTCGCGTGAGCTACTAGTAATCACTTACACTTTTAAATGTTTTAAACTTGCCTATAGTAGCACTTACTTTGTTTGTTGAGGACGGCCGTTTCGGGAGATGTGTTCCTTTGTCAACTCAGACAACTCAGTGTTATAACTCAGAGTTACGGTCTGAGTTGACAAAGGGTCACATCTCCCGAAACGGCCGTCCTCAACAAACAAAGTAAGTGCTACTATAGGCAAGTTTAAAACATTTAAAAGTGTAAGAGTTTTAATTATTTTTCAATCACTAAAAATATTTTAAACCTGTTTGTTTCAACTTTAAACATAAAGTACCCACAAGTACTACTATACACAGATGTTTCTATAAAAATATGTAGCTTTAACCTATAGAAGAACATACTTTCCATGTTAAATAAGTATGAATCTTCTGTTGGAAATGGGAAAACTCTTCTGAAATTACCGTACTTGTCAAGATACAAATTTCAATTATAGGCAAGTATTTGTGTATTTTAATTCATGTTAATGTGTAGAAATTTTTAATGATTTTTTTATACTTCGTCATAAGTAATATTCTAATTTAATACCTTATATGTAGCTGTAATGTTTACATGTTGAATTGGTGCACCAAAACTTCATAAATTAACAATATAATATGAAATTTTAATAATTATAAAATAAGTATGCCAAATTATTAAAATTATTAAATAAAATATTACAATGTTTCAGAGAACCAAGATATTATTTAATACTAAGCAACTTGGAGAAAAATAACTTGAAACTTACATATACAATAAATAAAAAATAAGTATGAAAAGGTACTAAACTAGTAAAACTACTAAACTAGATAAAAGTTATCATAAACTAATATGATGGTAAATCATTAAAATTGAAGTGAAATAACTTATAAAATTTGTTGCTACATTTTTACAATGAGTAAAATGTTTATATATCATTTACAAAGTAAGATTGTGTTATTGTTAAGAAAAATTATTTTGAATTTGTATGTATTGTAGTTTGTTGTTCAATTTCATTTTTATGTAGCACTAGGAACAATAATTTCAATTTGTTTTTGCTTCCTCTAAGAAATAATAATGAAATATTCCTGTTTCAGGTTTAACATTTACAGGTGCTCTATTTGATGTTTTTGTTTGTTATTTTGGAAGAAATTTGGATCTTTATGGGGACAAAGAAACAGAAAAAATCTCTGTAGATCCTAAAACTGTTCCTGAAAAGATAGAAAAGTTTTAACAAAGAAACAATTCAGGATCAATTTGGGATTTAGTGATATTAAAATACTAAATATTTTTTTAAATATGTTTTAAAATGTAACTGTATATAAGGTGTTTATATAAATGTACAAACATTGTACATTTTTGTTAATTATTAATTACACAAAATGTAAGGTAAATAGCAGAAATTGTACATATTTTTATACGTTGTAATCAGGATTCAGGTTTTAAAAGGAGTGAAAAACAATTAGTGTTTTTTTTTTTTAATTGGAAAATTTCATATTTCAAATAAATATAGATGCTACAAATTTTCTATTTTAACCTTTCGCAAACTAAACAACAATTCTATTTATGTGCAATTATTATTGTAAAAAAAAAAATGGTATGACATTTTATTACCTATAAGCTCTTAAAATAAAAACTTCCTGTTTTAATACATTTTAATGTGCTGTAAATGAGGATGAATCATGTACAATGGTAACAATCTTTCAGATGTAACAATGGTACAGTGCATATATTCATTAATAGTGTATACTTATTGATACTATTTTGCAAAAAAACCAACAATTACTGATGTTTTTCTGCAGATCCATTTTGTTCTATATCAGTCCATTCCTCAATCATGTGAGCCACAAACAAGACTCACAATATTGAACAATGCACTTATCTAGTGGAAAACATGCCTACTGAAAGAAAATCATTTTAAACACAGTCAGATTTAATGTTCTTAATGTAATTTTAATGCTTAAAACTTATGCTATTTTTCCCCATAATCACCGTTTCTGTCCAAACACTTTTGAAAACGATGCTCCAACTTTTCTATTCCTATGTTATAGAATTCTGCCACCAAACCTTTGAGGAATTTAGTAACCTCTTCCTTGACTTCATATTCGGTACTGAAGCGTAAGCCACCCAAGTGTTCCTTTAATTTTGGGAATAAATGATAATCACTTGGGGCAAGCTTCGGACTCTAGGGGGGGGAACAACAGTCCAGTCAAAATCTGTCAGCATGTCTTGAGTCTGATGTGAGACATGAGGTCGAGCGTTGTCATAGATAAGCCTCATACCACTGGACAATCTTCTTCGCCAGCAGTTATGGATCGCACATCTCAGTTTTCTTGATGTGTTCCAATATGTGTCGGAGTTAACTGTTGTTTCATGAGGCAAAAACTTGATTAAAAGCAGTTGCGATGACTTTGCCAGCAGACTGTGTTTGTTTAAACTTCTTCGGCTTCAGCGAAGTTGAGTGACACCATTCACGTAATTGCTGCATGGTTTTGAGGGTAAAATGAAACACCCATGTTTTATCACCAGTAACAATTGAATCCAAAAATTCTTCTTTGTTGTCTTCATATTGTTGCAAAAACTGCTAGTCACCCTCAACACATTGCTGTTTGTGATTTTCTGTAAGCATTCGTGGTACCCACTGCACACACACTTTGTGATAGCCTAATGTTTTTAGTAAGATGTTATTAATTGTGATGTTGGAAGTCTCAGGAATACGCAAAGCAAGTTCGTTTATGGTGATCCTCCGATTTTCAAGCAATATTCTTTCAACATTATCTTCAATTCCGTCTGAAACTGAAGACCTTCCAGCCCGGTCTTCATCATGAATTTTCATGCGGCCTTTACTGAATTCTCTACACCATTTGCGAACAGATATACATTTCCCCCCATAAATTTCGATTAACTGACGATAAATGTCAATAGGTGAAATTCGTTTTGCATTTAAAAAACGTTTCACCGTATGAATTTCGCAACTGGTGGTAACAGGAATAGAGTGCTCCATCTTCGAAGGCTGCTAGCCCGGCACTGAGCAATGTAGCAAGGCCGAAGAGGTGGGGACAGAGAGAGGGGAAGTTAATAAGTAAGACAGTGCTACCAGATTTCATCAAGTACATCACATTCTTTCTTAAGGGAACCTTATATTATGAATCACCCTAGTATCTTAATCTTACTCCTTGTAAATATTTCAGCCTATAGCCACCTGTATATTCACTTTGACTGATATGTATCGGTTACAGTTGAACTGTAACTCAGTCAACTCCTAAGGTTAATGTGTGTAGAAACTACCTAAAGAGGGGTTGTAGGGTCACTATAAAATATGCCTCCTGCATAACAGTAGAATATAATTAACATTAAAATAAAGAAGGAACACTTGGGAGTGTCCTGTCCAATCATACACCAAATGGATGTAAATATATCTGTAAAACACTCTTAACGGTATATATGTATGAAGATATGTGTATCATATGCTTGTGAAGGGTTTAAAAATTAGATTTATAATATTGATCAGAAAATATTAATCTGTAACAGGTAATTTGGCTGTATTAAAACCTGTTGCCAGTTATAAATTAAGAGACCAAATTAAACTGTAAATATACTAGAATTATTTATAACATATTAGGATAAATATTATTTATTAAAACCCAATATTTAAGGGAAAATACTCTAGAAGTAATAAAACTTGTTAAAATAGTGTTTTAGTTTAAAATGTAATTTATGTTTAAAATGTACTGTCACATATCCAAGAGAACCTTCGAAGTTATATTCAGTTCTTCTGGCACTACACACTTTAAAAAACTGTTATTCACTAGCTGAAGCCAATCTTTATGCACATTTTAGATATATTTTTCAACTCTATTGTCTTATTCCGCACAATAATGTCCTTGTTATCAAATCAAAAACATTGCAGAATGCTCTTCCATTTGAAGATAAACCTGAAATCACAAAAAAACCGTGTTTAGTGAGTATTTCAAAGCCTAGGTACTTGTTGAAAAATCTGAGAAGAATTGTGGATATGTTCAAAATGCAACTGATGCGTGTTTTATTCAATTGTTAAGTCTAGTATCCAGTCCCTTTCCCTGATGTGTTATGGCAACACCAGAAGGGGATGTTGATCTTCATGAGAGCATGCTGAGAAAAATTAATATCACTAATGATGAATTTCAGATATTCTTTGCAATTACAAAATGTTTTTTTTTAAATAAAAGAGAGTGTTGACACAAACATTATGCCCACTTGGGACATCCTTGAGCGATCGTCGGCAATGAAACGATGTTTCTAAATGCATCCGCAAGTAAGTTGAAAGTTTTCACTCAGCTACACAATAATTACTTGTGAGTTTGAAAATGTTTACACTACCCTTCAGTTTAACTCTCATATCTTAGCCCAATAGCTTTGGCAGTCTTGTGGCTTTAGTTGATCAAATACTAAATCTTTAAGTTCTGCTGGGTTTGTTTACTTTAGCTGCCTAAAGTTTATGCAGACCTTGATAAATGGATGGTTTTTTTGTCAACAGATTCACATTTCTCAATCCTTTTGCAAGATTGAAAACAAAATTTAGTGAGTTCTTGTTGTAATCATCACATTATAACTATTAGATAACCACTGATGAAATTAGAAAGAATCAAGGACTGTAATCTACCAAGACCCCCTTTTTGTAATCAGCTAAGTGGTCAGAAGAATAAGAAAATAATTGTTTAAAGACTTTTTGTACTTTTAGATTTTAAGTAATAAAGTTATATTGGCTTTTTATTTGTTGGACAAAAATATTTTTTAATTCACTTATCTTTCTAGTTGCAAAACAATACAGAAAACTAGTAAAAATTTTATTTAAACATGGTTTGCTTCAGTAAAATTGAGGATTAAATTCAACTTTCCTCAAGCAATAGGTAAAAGTACAATAGGTTAAGTACTATATTTTACATAAATGAATAAATTACCTGATGAGTACCAGTATGTGCGTTTTGTTTCTGTGTGTGTGTGTGTGTGTGTGTGGGTGGGTGGGTGTGCTCATGTACCATGTGTAACTTAATCCTCCCAAATGTTTCAATCTCTAGCCAACTGTATACAAACGTGACTAATAAAGGTTATAATTTCACTTACTAAGGTCTTACATAGTAATAGGAAACAATGGATAACTTGCACCTCATAAATCAAATTGTACATTATTTAATTTATTATATTTGTTGATTCCATCTTCACTTGAACTACTAGTTTTTAACTAAAAACATTTTTAAATAGTTACACTTGCTTATACTAGCTCTTACTCTATAACTGTTTCTGTCTGAGTTGACAATGGGACACATCTCCTGAAACAGCCGTCGTCAACAATTATAAAGTAAGTGCTACTATAGGCAAGTGTACATATTTACAAGTGTTTTTAGTTTATTAATTTTACATTATTTTAACACCAAGAAAATAAAAGCGTTTATTGTATAAATAGATATATCAAAGGGACTAAATTTGGTTTTGACTGTCAAAGTTAGCCTGTTTGCTTGTTAAATGCAGATAAAGGGATTATACAGAAGAAAGGAGAATACATGTGCTTTCTGCTTTATAAATAGTAAAAGCACTATCAAAACAATGATTTCAGTTTGTTGTTCAACTCTTCAAATTTTATTACCACTTAATTTTCTACATTCAGTGACTTCAAAATATAGAAGCACTGGCAAATAGATAGATAATAATAATAATAATAACTAAAACACTTGTACACATAATACACTTGTTTATAGTAGTACTTACTTTTATGATTGTTAAGGACGGTTGTTTCGGAAGATGTCTCTTATGGTCAACTCAGAGCGTAACTGACCCCCATTACTCTCTAAAATACAACTACATCCATCTCATAAACAACCAAGAGGTCAGTTAAAGTCTGAGTTAACAATAAGACACTTCTCCCGAAACGGCTATTCTCAACAATCATAAAAGTAAGTGATACTATAGGTAAGTGTAGCATGTGTACAACTGTATCTACTCTTGAATTTTGTAGTCCATTATGTTCGGTAAAACTTAATTAATCACTTTTACATGTAAAAGTAATTAATTAAGTGTTTTTAGTTGAAAACTAGTAACTTACCTGAAAATGGAACTAATTAATATATGTAATAATATTCAGAAGTTATTCTGTGTTCTAAAGTGGTTTAGTTTACCATTTTACAATCTGATATTCCCAAACTTAGGGAAAAATTTATAGTGTCTAACAACAGTTTAATGTGTTTATTTATTTGAATTCAACCAAACTTATAAAAACGTAAGTGCTTTGTACATAAGCTTGTATTATAGTTGTTAAAGAACAAACCAGGCGCGTATCCAAGGGGGGGCGATGGGGCGATCACTCCCCCCCCCCAACCCTCAAGAACTTTGGGTTAAAACTCGACAATATATGATTAAATTAGGACTTTCTATTAAATTAAACTTTTACTTAGGTTAATTCGTCTTTTATTGTAAATAAAAAATAAAATTTTAATTTTTAATTTGAAAATGTGACGAGTTTCCTCGGCATACCCTCGTAAACGTCTAAACGTTTTAATAACAGATAGCGCTAGTGAAGCTTAGTCTCGAACATATGATTTTCAATACGTAATTTTGCAAGTGTAATATTCGCAGTTGACTCCGGAATTGTTCGTGTTGGAAGAATAACTACTTATATTAATTAATAAACCATTTTTATAATAATAGCTTATTATGAAATTAATAATATTCTCTAGCCATAAGTGTTATCGAAACTGGAATAATTATTTATTAAAAAGTCTAATTTGCTACAAATCTTTATCACGTTACCGATTTTTAACACAAGCGTAGAAAGAACTTTTTCTGTTCTATGTTTTTACATACACGCACGCGCACGCGCTCACACACACACACACACACACATACACTCATATTATATATATATATATATATATATATATATATATATATATATATATATATATGAAGTTAATATATTACTATTGTAAGTAATTTTATCCACCATTAAGTGCAATAATTTTACCTTGAGTGATGAGGCACCTTTTGGTCACTTGACCATTGTCGAATCACTCAAGGTATTCGACCTTGAGGTATTGACCTTTGGTCAAGTGACCGAAAGGTGCCTCATCACTCAAGGTAAAATTATTGCACTTAATGGTGGATAAAATTACTTACAATAGTAATATATTAACTTCATAAAGTCAGTGCAACGGAAAAACAATGGATAACATAAAATATCAAGAATATATATATATATATATATATATATATAATGCATCGATCGCCCCCCCCCCTAAAGCAAGTCGCTGGATACGCGCCTGCAAACTCATAGTTAAATGATTTCTAAATGATAATATATTATATATTTGGAACAATTAGTAATTATTAAAGTGTTTACTGTCAAATATAGGTATATTTGTATATTGAATATTACTGTTGTTAAATATTGTTTGTTAATCAAATTAAATTTTATAGTTTGTTGTTTATAGTTATGTATTTCTATTTAAACAACTTTTATTTAATCCATTGTTACCCAGTTTTTATACTTTCAGAAAATTACATATTGAAGACGATTAACAAAATGAAAAGGTTGTGGAAAAATTAATTAGAAGTTGAATTTGACGATAAATAAACCGAAAAGAACTGTGTACTTGAAATTTATGGTGAAAAATAATAAAGATATTAGTTGCTTATAAAGGGGGAAACACTGTTTGATGAGAATACTATACATGCAACTAAAGGCATAGGATAAAGACAACATAGAGTGGAAAACTGGTAAATACAGGGAACTACATTTTTATTATCAACCTCTAAAGAGATTTGTGTCAACTTGTAGAATGATTTAGTGTGAAAAATCAGAAAATTAAATTCCATCTGCTCAAGGTAAATAAAGTTTGCTGTTGTTTTCTTCTTGATTTCATTGGATTCATCTTCATTCATTGATGTTAAAGAATAAGGAAAACCTAATATCTTACTAAACTGATGTATTTTGAAACCATCCTTTCAATCCTGGAGGGGTGGGGGACAGGTAGGTTGTTTACTTTATATTGAAATAGGGTGTTAGATATCAAGTGTATGTGGTCGTTAAAAATATGTTGTTCTTGTGTTATGTTATGTATGTATAAGTCAATTTTGTTTGGAAGCTATTGTTGGTAAGTATGTTACTCTCTATTGACACAGAGAATAGAAACATAACACAGTGTTAGCCCAATGGTATGAAAAGGCAAATATTTTGTTATTAGTTTAATCACTAGATACTAGGATTGCTACTGTGTTCTAACAGTAGTTCATCGCCCATATGATGGAGTTGTCTGAATGCTTTCTTTTGCCTGTTACTCACCCCTCAATGTAACAGCACTTATTTTGATAGTTCCACAACAGTAACAACACTAGGATTTATAAAACAACACGAGAATTTCTCATACAACAGAAAATGGTTGGTGAGAAATCCATTTCAAAAGTTTGAGTATTCATAGAAAAATAAAATAAAATTAGTACACATCATATGAAGAATAATTTAAGGAATATGTAGAGAAATGAAAAACCACTAACTTAGCTTTTAACCTATGTTGACTTGGATCCAATAGAGTGTTTTAATGAAAGTAGTTCTCAGAAAACAATCAACCAAAAATGTATGATAGGATTGACAGAATATTATTATCAGTCAAGATTATAATATTCCTAGTAGAAATCTTAGATGTTTTATAAGTGTTCAAAAAATATACAATAAGTTTAACCCAAATGTGCAGATCATATGTTATAACCTGGCACTTGGAGTCTGTGGGTATCGGCGATAGAATAGGGTGAGGGAAGGTAGAGGTGCTCACCAGAAAATTTTCAGACATTGACACTTGGACCTCTGCTGACTCACTATTTTGTTACTTAATAATATTTTTTAGTGCATAGTATAAATAACAACAAATGTAAACAGTGCGTTCATGGAAACATGCTAATAGTATTATCTAAAGGTTGAGACTGATCACAATTTTTGCCTCGATGAGGGATGACAACAGTGCATGAGGTTTTCTAGAACATAAATACACAATTTCTAACTAAGAGCCAAGTGCCTGCTTATGAAACTTGACCTGTGCAAGTATTACCAAATCTATAAAAAGCTTGAATATACGACTATATTGATGTCTTTCTTGTAACAGTACTGGGAATCTCTTCAGGGTTTCCAAATATAACACAAAAACTACATGTTGTCAAAATATGCAGCTAAATGTTGAAGTTATGGAAGAGCTAAAATATTAAAAGGAGGAAAAACTGGGTTTATAATTACAATGCGACTTTTAAAACAAATATAACAACTTTAATAACAAATATTGAAAGATTTCTTAAAAAAGTATAAAAGTTAGAAACATTTAAATTCTGTAAAAATGAATCCCCATTAATAAACATTCGGTGGTTTCGTAGTTGTAAAAAATTTGTCTTTAGAATATATTTTGAAATAAATTCCAACAATTCTTGAACACACCTAACATTCACATATATTGGAGAAATTTTCCAACTCTAGAAAAAAGTTTATGCTTTTTATGTTTTTCATTAAAGTCTGCAATTCTTTTATTGTGACTTTCAACTAGTTTATTTCTGATTTTTTCAACAGAACCTGGTTCAATATTTTCATTGAAACCTATAACTGGTCTAAGGTAGTTACTTGGAAGAACTTCGGGTAATTCTATTCTTTGGTTTTCATTTTCTGGAGAATATGAAGCAGATAAGGCATAACTAATGACCTTTCCCAACAAAGCAAAACTCTGACTTGATGCATAACTGCCAGAGCCCGGCAGTAAGAGACCTCCCAGTTTAAGTCCTGTTAGAAATTGTAACTTGCTTAGTATTTTTCTGTTTTCGCGACTGTAACTTATGTTAGAATCTTCTAGCCTGCGAAGTAACTGTATTTCACGGTAAACATCCAATAGTTCAGGAGATATCCCTGCAAAGTCTTCAACATTAATTATTGGAAGCCTGGTAAAGTTTTCTGCAAAAACAAATAATTATCATCTTTATTTATTTTTAAAAACTAATAGATAGTTTAAGTTTCGTAATTTGAGCAATTAACTGTGATTTCAAGCGTAACAATTCAAAATTAATAATAAATGAATTTTATAAAAACTCAAATGTGGGAAATTCCAATTATAGAATTATAATTTTGTTAAATGTAAGCTTATTTTCTTTATGAAAGAAGAACTGGATGAATAAAATTTAACTCAAATAATAAATGTAGGATGAAGAGATATAATTTCATATAGGTGGGAAATATATAGTTGGTATATTTCTGTGGTCATCTAATATTTATATGAAACAAATAAAATTCATGACAGAAGAAAAAACTAATGCGAGTAACAAGGCGTACAACAAGAACTTTATAGCTTATACTGTTCAAAACGTACTTCGAAGATTTCATGAATAATCTTTCTAGTGAAAAAAGAAATAATTGTATGAAGAAGAAGGAGAATTAATTTCAAATGATTTGAGAATAATATTGTTTGCTGAAAATGAGTTATTTATACAGTCAACAAGATTAAATAACATCTTTGATTAACAAGGGATGAAAATGAACCAAAAGATGGATTGGTCATAAGTCAAATTGGTTAAATTGGTCAAGAGAGAGTTAAAGCTGTACATTGCTGGTTTTGGCTAATAAGTAGTAACATGAATTGGTCACGAAGGAAAATTAAAAACGCTATGGTGAACAAGACATTTAAACATAGAAGAAATATATTTATTTAGGTATTCCATGAGGATTCCTCCATGTTTTAAATATATTTATCGAGGACATTTTAATTTTGTTTTGGGGGGGGCAGTTATATATTATAATAATGGTGATGTTGTGTTCAAAATTTACAATGACAGAAGTGAACAACTTTTTGAAGTATTAAGTCAGTGTTATAACAATTTGTAATAAAAGGTACTGATAGTTTATGGAAGAGGAAAAGGAATTTAGGTAATTGAAAATTTTCCTCTATGAGCAAAAACATAATTGTATGTGTAAGAATGTAAACAAGAGTTCTTTACATCATGCTACTAAGCCTTCACTGTATACTTTGTAATAAATGATCATATTATGTAATTCCATATTTCAACCTAAGCTACTAGTTAAACTTAAAATCTCGGGACATATATTGATGAGACACTTGCCTAGAGTAGCGTTTACATTTTGTCTAAATGTGGACAGCCGTTTCAGGAGATATGCCCCACTGTTAATGCAGACTGTAACTGAGTTACATACAGAGTTTTCATTCAAGAGAATGCACATTCAGAGAATTCACATTCAATGTCCACATTCGGACAAAAAATATCTGCTACTATAGTCAAGTGTAGTATACGCCCAAGTGTTTAAATTTTAATAGTTTACTGGGAAATTATATACAATAAGGAAGGAATGTATAGCAAATTGTATTGTTAAGAGGTTATTGATAAACATTTTAAAAGGTACCTGAAAATGAATATTTATTACTGGAATCATATTGTGAAATTATCAATTAAAAATAGAAATTTATTCATTACCAGACATGTGACAAACTACAAACCTTATTGACACCACCAAAGGTGTTTTTCTTTTCCAGTTTTCCTCCATGTTTTTAATTTCATCGCATGGAATTAAACTTCTTTGCAAATGAACAATTTTTCTTGGCTATTTCACCACTATTAAAATAAATACCCTTATAATTATTATTTACAGTTTTAAAGTTATATTAATGTTCTTTTGATTAAATTAGGAAAATTTAAGCCATTAAACCATTAAAGGTTATAACCATTAAAGAAATATTGTGTAAATAGAAAGTGTATCTTAGCTGTATCTAAAAAGGGTGTTGAGTCTTTTATCTATATTTCTTACAACACAAAAGATTTCCTTACTTAAAGAAAGTGTAATAGATACTTTTACAAAATACATAATACACACGGCCATTGACTGTGACATAAATTTCACCTGTTTTAGACGATTTTCTAAAGTTATGCCTGCGACAGCTTATATTTTTAAAAACATACGCAGCATTCTAAAGTAGTAATAAAACTATTCTAAAATGGAATATTTCATATTCTACATGAAATAGTTTACATTAGTTTACGTTAAATAAGAATGCTTGATTAAGCTCACATTCTCATAGCTTGCCTTTAATTATTTTTTTGTTACTAAATTCAGTTTCTGATGCTTAATATAAACTTAATCATTAAATATTTAAACTCAGTCTTGTAGGTGTTTGAATGATCAAATGCTTCATTACTTAAAAATAAATAATTTATTTTGTTAAAGGTACAATAAAACATTAACTGATAGTAAAATTAGGTTTTTAAATTATTAACTTAATAGTATAAAATTTTAGCTAAAATTGTAATAAATATTACTTTAACTAACTCATCATTTTTGGTTCTTTGAGAGATTTTTTATGTACAATATACCATTATTCTTTTAATGTAAATACTTTGCTAAAACTACTGATATTTTTTACTGGACAGGCTTCACACTAAACCTGTTTATATTCAAATGCAAACTATTGTGAACTAATAAGAAATGCTTCTTGTTTTTTGTCAGGTATTAATATTATAAAAACTGTTATTTTAAAATTTATCAAACACAATATTTTGAGTGTCACAGTTATCTACAATCCCACTACATTCACAGTCACAATAGTGACATCATTTCGGATAATCTTGATGAATCAGAACTTTCTATGAACTCTGTTCATATATATATATATATATATATATATATATATATATATATATATATATATATATATATATATATATATATATATATATATATATTTCTGTGTGCAGAAATGTAGAGTGTTATCAAAAACACTAATAATTTCATTACTAGACTTTATTTCTTATTATGATTTTATATTTAGTCTATTATGCTATTTGTTTCTTAAAACTTTTAATACTCTTTAAATTTAAAGTAATAAATCTATGATTTTATTTCTAAAGCTTAAGTAACAAAAATAAATACTTTTAATTTTCAGCCAAACTAATTGTTCCTTGGAGTCCTAAATTTTCCCTCTATGTATTTGTTTAACTGAGTAACTCTATCATTATGCTCTTTCAAAAAAGCATTTCTTATAGCAACAGTAGAATCTTGTTGAGTGTTTGGCTTTGTATTTGTACTGTCAGCCTTAGGTTCAACAACTACAGGCTCTCCAGGTCCCATTGCTGAAGCTTCTGTTTCCACTACTGAAATTTCAGATCCTCCATCTATGGGAATTATAGGAATAGGTTCCAAAAGCTCTTGGGAAGATCCGTAAGACACAGATATAGCGGAATTCAATACTTTACCCAATATTCTGATGCTATTGCTTGCAGCTAAGGTCCCAGAGCTTGTTAGAAGGCTACCTAACTTTAGTCCTGTTAAAAAATACAATTTGCTTAACAATCCTCGACCTTCTCGGTGATTGGTTATGTTACCTTGTTCTAGTTTATCTAACAGTTCAAAATCCTTGTAGATATCGAGAAGTTCAGGTGATATTTCATGGTACTCTTCTTCTTGTAGTGCTGGCAGTCTTGCGAATATTTCTGTAACATAAGTGAAAATATTGTTCATAATATTTTGCTATATGCACAGTTATTATGTATTTAATGACAGTTGGTCAGTCTAATTAATTTAGTCATGAAGCAAGTCAAGCCATTGTCATATAGCTAAATAATGAGCACAACATATAATTTACTACGGTACTTCAAACTCCACAAGATGAAAAACTTGTAAGATAAAATCCCCTAATACTTGGAATACATGACATGAAAAATGAGAGGAGGATATGAAAAAGGAGGCTGAAAATCAATATAGATAAGATAAAATAAATACAGGTTGGAAACCTCATGGAGAATACCTTTGTGTTGGAAGGAGGCGAAGAAATCAAAATCTGCAACAAATACAAATACCTAGGAGTGGAAATAACATTGGATGGTAAACAAAAAAATAATAAAATAAAACAGAGTAAGACAGGACTGAAGAGCAGTAATGATTGGAATATGTTGGAATGAAGAAATAACAAGAGGATGGAAAGAGTATCTTGACATACAGGGCAGAAAAGTGGGTAATGTCTCAAGCAGACAAGAGCGAAATTAACGCTGTAGAAATGGGTGCTCTTAGGAGATCATGCCAAATCTCTAGACAAGAACATAAGACAAATGAAAGCATTAGAGACATGATAGAGAAGAAGGAGACCATCGTAGATGAAATTAAGAGGAGACAGCTGATATGGTCCGGGCACGTGAAGAGGATGTTGGGGAGAAAAATTACCTTGAGTTGCTTTGGAATGGACACCACCGAAAAGAAGAAGAAAGGGAAGACCTAGACTAACATGGGGAGAAACCATAAGTTTCTAAAATTTTCTAGCTATTTTTCCAGGTCCTTGATTCATTTGTGATGATGATTATAAAGCCTCAAACCTAGGGGAAATGGACAGTTGAAACATAGTGTTGGTTGCCGTAACTTCCCTTTCCTGAATACAAGATGATTAAGTTAGCTGAGCCTGCCTTTTTAGCGTAATATTATATCAGTTTGCTTAGAAGCATTAGCAAATTTTCTTAGACCATTTTTCTTATTAGTATGTTGAATATGCTACTTCACTGGTTTATCTAGCACTGATAATTTTTTGGCGCATTTTGGACACTTCCGTTACTCAGAACATAATACATACTCTCATTACAGAGAGTAATGCATAAATGTAATTAGTAAAAATATAGTACTTATTATGCTCTGATTGAAGAAGACTCCGAAACATACTCTAACTTGACCCAATGCAAGGTTAGGCTGAAAAGTGAAATAATAATCCTAATTCTAATAATAATCCTAGCAGAAATATGATTAATCACTTAAACAATAGTTTATGACTATCCGAACATTAAATTTTGTAAATTTTGTAAATTTGTTAAAACTTACGAGACAGAACGTTTTCGATCACTATAGAATATTGCTAAAGAGAATATTTTAACAATATAAAGAGTGTCTAAAAAGCATGACTACAATCTACCATAAACATCAAAAAGATGTTGTTTGGTGACAAAAATAACTCTCTGTAACCAGAGTGAATAAATAATTTTTGATGGAGAAGCTATCTTGTGGTGTGTCAAAGTGAGAACAGGGTAAAACGGAGTGAGAATATGTCAAATAATTGAGTACATAATATTATTGAAAAAATTTCTATTACCATTTTACAAAAAGATAGAAATTAGATGAAACTCAAGAAAGGGCTATGTATTCAGGGCAGCAGATCCAATGAGGAAGAATAAAAAAAAAGTGCTTTGGGCTGGCGAAAGAAGGAGAAAATTGCAGAGAACATCACAATATTAGACACGAGAAAAATTGAGATAATAATTTGGAAAAATCAAGTACATTTCTTACCGATCATTGAGCATAGACCATCAAACTAAGGCCTAGCAATCAAAATCTTTACTTATACCTTGAAAGAAGAGTAAAGAACTGAATGATCTTTGAACTGAATGATCTCCCAATTTACAGGATGACTGACCTACAGGAACTGGGAATCCGATATGAAAGCATCCTTGATTAAGTTTTTAGAGAGGAGGATAATTTGTCTCAAGTTTTAATAAGGACACAGTTGAAAAATATGTTGTGTACTATTTGACTTATTTATATTTATAATTGGAGCGTTATAACCATTTAGGATGTCACAAAAGTATTAAAAAACCAGAAAACTATAATCAGTAAACAAGCCTAAAAATAAACCTAATTTAATATTAACTTTACTATTGTTTACCTTTAAGAAACATAGATGTCTTCAAGCAACTATATATATCAAAAACTAAATTTCTGAGGTGTTATAAACTTGGAGATTCCCAGAGATTTATGAAAACATAACTAATTTTGAGTTGAAATAACAAGATTGCACAACATAAAGGTTCTTAGTTTTGACTATGGCCTGTACAATTAAATTTGCTACAAATTATTTTACTTCCTTAAATCTCCATCACATTCAGGAAAAAATGTATTCTCATTCAAAATCTTTTGATATATTTTTGAAGCAATAAATCAGTTTTAATAAGCACTAAGTATTTATAACTGCTTTAATTACTATATAGTCATTATTTATTAGTAATGACTTTTTTTACATCATTAGGATGACTTTGGAGAAACAGAGTAGAGCCGTCTTACTTGGACCTTAGAGTATTCAAAGGAGGTAATGTGGCCACACTATGCTTCCCTAGATGTAGTAATGTGGCCAATCTCACTTTATTCCCTAGGTACTTGTTAACACTGACAGGATAAGTCAATCTGGGGGTTAAACCACAAAATTTATTGGCGCTATCAAGATTTGAACCTAGAACCTTTGGGTTAGTAGTCAAGTGCACTAGCCACTACACTCCTACACTATATGCTTACTACAAGCAGAGTGGAAAATGAATTTAAAGTTTAAATAGAAAAAGCAGTTGATTTGCGGATCAATTATATATATATTTTATTCCACTGGCGATGTTTTGGAAAAACGTTTATTTCTATCATCAGGTGTAAGTACATAATAAACAAATTACATCATGTATAAATTTTAACCATTAATTAAAATTATAATAAGATTACCTATTATGTTTGGCATCAAATTATACATAATTCTTTTAAAAATTGTTATAACACGCAAAACGGAGTTAGTCATTGGTAGGATATATTAATGAAAAATCAATACAATGTACTATACAAAGTCAGTAAATTTCCAAAACCAATTTTTGAATCATCGTCATTGAAATAAGATATATATACTTGACTTGCAGATCAACTGCTTTTTTCTATTATCTTATATTGCTACAACTGTAAATATGAATTTTAAAGGAATCAAAGTTTGTTTTCAGAATTCTTCAAGTTTTTTATAAAGTTTGAAACATTTAGGAAAAAAATTTTTTTAAGTAAACGTTTTTGATCGTAGAAGATTTAAATGGAAAATATTTCCTAAAAATGTTCCATGTTTTCCCCATTCAATTTTTTCAATCACAAACTTCTATTCAAACATCTAAATCATCTTTTTGATGAGTGAAACAATGAAAAATTACACTAATTTCTTCTAATCATATTTTGTTTTCAAAAATTGTCTAATTAAAAAGATGAAACTTGCAAAACATATTAAAAAATTATTAACAAAATGAAATTGTCTGTTATTCTTTTTCATATTTTAACAATAGTCTCCTTGTTAAGAATTAGAATGGAGTGTATTTTTGCTTTAAAGCTTCCTTTATCTGCCATGTTGCTGTCAAATTTAGAAAAAGTGTTTTGCAAACCTTCCCATCATTTCCAATATGCATGACACTTGAATTGATGTGCAATGAAAAATGGAATATTTCCTGAAAAATATACTGGATTAGATTTTCAGCTTTGTAGTGTTGCCTTCAATTTTCTCTATTGAGAAATTTTCTTTATTTAATAATACTGCTTGCAGTAATTAATTTATTTGTGTCTGGATAATGACAAAATACAATTAAATTAATAAAATAATAATATATTAATATATAAAATTGAGATATAGATCAAAATGAAAATATAAAGTATGTTTAAAGTCCTTCTTATTCATTCAATTCCTTCTTAGTTCACACTTTCCTTTATATCTCATTCAAAATTTCAATCGTTAATAAAATACTTTTTATTCATTTAAGTTTTATCCACTCAAGTTCAAATACATTTTTTCAAACTTGTTGTGGATGGCAATAGACGTGAATACAGATTTTTGAAATATTAAATAATTAATTTTAATTTTATATGGGAGAAGAACTTTGCACAAAAGGGGCAAAGTATGCAGTGTAGTTATTTCTTCCCATTTGGTTTAAAATAAATTATAACATATGATTTCATAAAACAGCTGATTTTATGTTATAGGTTATGTGGTAGAACTGATTGCTTTTTTCAGTTCCTTCTATTAGTTCACAATCTTTCTATATATGTTTATATATTTATATCTTACTCAAACTTTCAATCGCTAATAAAATACTTTTTATTCCTCACTCAAGTACAAATACATTTTTTTAAACTTGTAGCGGATGACAATTGATGTTAATACAGTTTTTTCAAATATTAACTCATGAATTAAATTTAATTTATCAATTTGTATATTAATGTTGCTTTTTATTTCGCCACTTAATATTGTTATTCTGATATATGTATATATGCATACTTATACAAATTGCAATTATTTAATGAAGAGTAATTAAAATAAAATTTTTCTTTGTTTCCCAAGTAGGGATTGACTTCAATTTTTTACATGTATATTATTTGTTTTGTTTTAACTTTCATTTAATAAATTCGGTTATTAGCAAATTATATGTAAAAGCCACATTAAATTATACGTAATTTTATATAATTTAAATAAATAATTTTAAAACATTTTTTAGGATTTTGTAGTCTGTTAAGTTTGTTAAAACATAGTTAATAGCTTAACATTAATTTAAGACTATCGGAACTTTAATTTTATGTAAATCTATTTAGAACATTTAGACAATGATGAATATCGCCACGGAGTGATTGGAAACGTTCTGTCTCAGTACGTTTTTACAAATTTACACAAAATTAAAATTCGGAAAGTCTAAAATTAATGTAAAGTTATTTTAAAAAATATATTGCTAGTTATTGAGTTAAGTTTTTCGTTAAGTTACACCATGGATATTTTCTAACCATTTTATTTAAATTGTATAAAATTTTGTATTGGATTACTACATAGAATTTATTAGATAAAAGATGAAAAAAGGGATTGAATTTCAAAGCCTCCAGTAGGTGAGTCACTCGGGCAATAAAGTTTCTAAGCTCTTACGTCTGTGTGCGTGAGTGAGTGAGCACTGCGTTTGTACCGTACAGCGAACCTCCTTCAAATATAGAAGGGTTTTTGCGTGGGTATATAAAAACACGTTATTAAGAATGAGGAATGGTTTACACTACAAAAGCTAAGCGCACTGTTTAACCCTTTTAGTGTATACAGTGTAATGTAAACAAGTGTAAAAAACAAGTAATGTAAACAAGTGTAAAAAACAAGTAATGTAAACAAAACTTTTGTAAGTTAATTCCTAATTGGGTCAACAAAAAAAAATTTTATTTTAGTTACTTTTTATAAAATAAATACAATGAATAAAAATAAAGTAATAAAGCTTATAACATAAAATCAGCTGTTTTATCATGTTGTCACTTATTTTAAGCTAAATGAGACGAAATAACTATATTGCATGCTTTGCCCTTTTGTGCAAAGATTTTCTCCCATATAAAAATAAAATTAATTAATGAATTAATATTTTTTTTAAACTGTATTAACATCAATTGTCAACCACTAAAAGTTTAAAAAAAATGTGTTTGAATAAAATGTATTTTATTAACGATTGAAAATTTGAACAAGATGTATATAAGAAGAGTGTGAACTAATAGAAGGATTTGAATAATTAACCAAAATATATGTAAATTTACGGTGGATAGGCTATTTCTCGTGTCATTTAGGGCCTACCTGAGTTGTCGCCAGTAGGGGCTGCCCAGCCGGAGACTACAGCACAAAGCACCACCAAAAGAGAACAAAACGCCATGTCGCCTGTCGGAAAGTACTGTCCGATCCTTCGGCGCGGGCTCATGTTATAAGCGGAGAAAGTGAAGCCCCTATCTTGTATTCGCCACATCTCGAGTGATTGTGGGGTTATGTCATAAGTTTTGTAACATGTGAATAAAATTAAAACTGCGGGATTTAATTAAGCTACATCGAACTGAAAGCGCATTTTGTAAAATTTTCTAAGTTTATCTTTTCATGTGTCGATCTATGCTGGTAGTTGTGGAGCGGAGGGGTTCTTTAAAAAAACACTCCATGGTAAATTCTTTTAAAGAGTAGATAGGTTTTTAAATATTGCTAAGCTTAATCTTTCTTCTATGGTCTACCAATAGTTATGAGAAGTTTCCGCACCAGAGACTAGTAGACCCTATACATTATTATTATTATTATTAGGCCTATTATTTATTATTACGGAAATAATATTATTATATCCTTTTTCCTAGCGAAAAACCAAGTAAGATTATCATCCCCATTATCACTTGCGCTACACGCACCAAAATACGTCCAGTTGGCGTCATTAACGTGAAATTTCCGATGGTAAACGAATTGTACCGAAGATTTCCGAAAGCGCTTTTAATGGAAGCGGTTAATACTAACAGCTCTTCCCGTGTAGGTTATTTAAAGGTTATGTTAACTTCATTTTTAAATGCAATTTCGCATACATTTAGTAATATCGTATATTTGACTTAACTAAGCGATAACATTTGATTCCATACAAAAACTGTTTTATTCATCTCGGATTAAGGTACATTCTACATTTGACATTCTTAATTTAAACAGATTTGTATAAGGTATATTAATTAATTAATAAGGTAGCCTACATTATGTTCGAAGTCAGGACTATTAAGATATGGAATTTGGGGCAACAATCGATGTCGTTCTATTACAAATTTTGAATATTTTCGGTTATGTGTCAGCAATATTAATAGATGTTCTATTGTTGGAAAATAAAGTGGCATCTATTTTCTAATGAAAGGAAACCTATAAAGTATCTAGACAGGATAGATTTGGTTGTAATTTTATACAACTTTACTATATACCTATATTAAAATATACAATACAAATCTACACATATAAAGTAAGATCGTTCAAAAATGTTTACTGGCATAGCCAAAACTCATAACGAATATTTTAATATAGGTACATAGTAATGTTGTATGACACTACGACCCAATCAATCCTGACTGGATACTTAATAGATTCCTTTCATTAGAAGATAATGTCAATTTATTTTCCAACAATAGAACATCTTTTAATACTGCTGACACATAACCGAAAAGATCCGCAATGTGGATAAATTTCATTACTATATATATATATATATATATATATATATATATATATATATAGTGTGTGAGTGTGTGTGTGTGTGTGTGTGTGTTAGCATAAACCTGTTGTATTATTTGTAGAATATCCTAATACTGTAAAAAATATGAACAAAGTTATGTAAACTGTTGAGATTCGAAATGCTGAGAATATTAATGTAGCTAATTAATCTAAATAAAGCCTATAATGGAGACGAATCAAATCACCCGTATAAACTCTATTCATTACATATAATAAGTTACGTAATGTTGAAAGTGTGACATAAATGGACTTATTAATAGTATTACGACACAAATAAATCAATATTTTACTTACTTACCTAACCCGTACCATTTGAACTCGTTGAACGACAAGAGTGACAACAATACTCTTCCTCACGCCGGTTGGCTTCCAACATCAAACAAGATACAATAGAAATCAATGGATTCTTTGTAATAAAAGCTAAAATCTAATTATCAAATGTAAATTAATGGTTGGTCAGAAATGACCAGTTTTAATAAAAAAAAAAAAAAAAAAAAAAAAAAAAAAAAAAAAAAAAAAAAAAAACTTACCTAACCCGTACGTCAAACACGGAACAATGTTTTTGTTATGACTGCTATTATAATCAGAAGTAGTATAATTAAAATATGCGTTACTGATCCCATACTAAAGGCTAGGTTCGCAGGTGTGTAGGGGATGTTAGTAGAACATCAATGGCGGAGCTAGTAGAAGCGATGAAGTGTTGGTATCAATCCCAGATAAAGATAAACGCGGAAAACTAAGATCTGTGGTAATGGAAGAAGACATACGTAATGTAGAAAAAACCTTATTGGAAATTGAAAAATTCCAATACTCGAGTTATTTTTAAACATAGATAGGTTTAGTATACCTTCAATAAAAGGAATATGTCTGTAGACGTATTGAGAGGCTACTGAAGCGAGGAGGGTGGACATATTACCCACACCTATTTGCGGAAGGAGAAATAATCGCGCCATGGATAATGGGCGGAAAAGTGATAAATACCGACGAAGAAGGAGAGTGTGGGGAAGAAAAGGCTGATCAACAAGCCACAAAGTATAGCCTAGGACGTGCAGGATTGTGTTAGAAAGTAGAGTACAAATAAAAGTCAGCCAGTGAAAGAAGAAGGGAAGGTGGCCCCTTAAAAGTGTCTCGTGCAAGTCATCTTATACTGTTTACCAAATTGTTATTTGCCTATAAGCCTATTTATCGCAGAAAGCTACGATCAGCAACTCATTTGGACTGAAACTGAGGAGACTGTGGTAGTTTTATAATTACTAATCATGAGTGTTTTCATCACCATGAAAGCTTTCATCATGTTTGTAGGAAAGTATTTATACTGCCTAAACGCAGCCCTCCACCTCTCGTCTTGCCTATGGCGATCTCTCAAGGCAAGTGCACGGTTAAATGGTCGTGACAGTACATGCATAGGAAAAATGCAAGTTTAAAATAAGATTTACCCTACAGATTCATCCTTTTGGTGTGTCGTAGCAAGGAGACGACTTGCATTCCGTCGCTGTGCCCGCCTTCACAGCCAAGTGCACATCGCTTCGCTAACAAATAAAATTCCATATAAAATTAACACCGAGCTATAGCCCTACATTAATAAGTGTAATGGTATAAACAAAACTAAACCACTACAATCAAATGATGTTCGATTTTCTTCAACCAATGGTTCTTGAATAAAAAGATTTTTAGCAAAACCTTCTAAAAAAGATTTCTAAGATCAAAAATTATAAACTGTTTAACTTATGTTCTAAGACCTTCTTACACAATACTCAATTTTTAGACAATTCAGATAAGGCATTTTCTAGTTTTGAAATGTTAAAGATAAAGTTTCTTTAAAAAAAAACACGTCTTCTTCGGTTATACTCTAATATGAAAATGAAAATAAAATTCTAAGACTTTTAAAAGCAAATCGATCAAAATAATGAAAACTTTTTTAAAAAATTTTAATAAAAACTGGCAATATAGTTTAGATTTTATATGCCGTCAAACGTTTGTAGATATTGCAAATAAATTTAGCCGAAATGCCATAAATTAGGGCGCAATCTTAATAATATTAGACCTGGCTTGGACCCAAATAAACACGGGCCTCTAGAAATTGCATTACTTAATTTAGCCCTAATTAAAGCAAAACCTGACAAACGGGGTTATTTCTAACAAAGCGGGGTATTTAGTCTAGACTGGAGGGAAGCTACCTGGCATTGTCCAGACAGCAACCCTCTGCCTTACGCACAATGGAAACTCTTTATCCCACAGGGTTTCTATACATTTAACAATGTTATAAAATAAGAAATGTATAGTCTAGTTCTCTTCGTTGTGTATAACACTCTAAATTTAGGTCTTCTAAAAATAAACACAATTACCTTCAGGTTGACCTTTACTTTTGTAAACGTATAAAGGCGCATCAGACACTTTTCCGTTTACAAGCATTGGGTGACTCCTAGACGGGCACTAGGGTAGCCAAAATATATTTCGAAAGAATAACCCTCCAGCAAAGAAGAGTCTGGGAAATTTGGCACTTACAAATTAAAATCTATTGTCACTTAATT
Source organism: Prosapia bicincta (assembly GCA_036971475.1). NCBI lineage: Eukaryota > Metazoa > Arthropoda > Insecta > Hemiptera > Cercopidae > Prosapia > Prosapia bicincta. Next base: position 8,004,658 of record JBAIZL010000393.1, read on the forward strand.
ATTTTAAAACCCGTTTAACTCTGGTCGCTCCAAACATATGGATAGCTGTGAAAAATTACCGCTTCTGCAGACAAACCCGAGACGATTCAATACCCGTTTACTGGTTAAAATTCTTAGTGTAATCAATTTTGTTATGGTTAGGAATACAGTTTAGGGTTTTTATAATGGAGTAAACGCGTAAACGAAGAACAAAGTTTTGATGTTAGGAAAGTCAAAAGAAGGTACTCGTGTGGAAAATGTTTTCTGGTTACTTGAGGCGTAACAAAGGTCGAGCGACGGTTGTATGGCTTAAAAAGGACTTCGATATGAAAACAGCGCTCACCAGGTCATTAGCTTGTCCCTGGGGAAAGTCCTACCCCCGAACCCCGTTTCCAGGCGACGCACGTGTCGGAGAACATAAGAAACTTCATGGGGCAAAGAAGAGAGCTCGAGAGGAAGATTATTCGATTTTTCAAACATCTAAGCTGAGGAACTAGTAGATCATCGTATTTAAGGCTATGACTTGTAACTGAAATGCCAGCCCAGTCAACTGTCAAGGGAAAACTAAACCGTGTCAAGAGGAGCATATCGCAGGCAAACCAAAAGGAGCTGAACAAACGTGACGAAGTGACTTGGAGGATGAATTACTGAAGTTGGTTGGAGGAAAAGGTTTTCTTTTAAAAGACAATATGGAAAGTGAAAGAATAATTACTTTGTGCGATGAGAAAGTCAAAAAGCTTACAATTTCGTTTTAGTTGTCGTAAGGCTTGAATAAATGTAAACCTTAAATAAATAAGTTGAGGCATAAACGAAAATATATTAGAATATTTGAAAATAAATAAGTTGTAAATATTTACTATGACTAAGCTTCCTGGCTGACTTTAAACACGCCTAAATAACTGTAACTCTACAGCTGTTTAGCCAGTCCAAGGCCTGGATAAAGTGTGATGGGAGTCAGTTTTAAAATAATAACAAAAAAACCTTTGCAAGTAATCCTAATATAATTGAGTACATTCACCTGTTCTTAGAAAACTGTGGGTGATTATAACGACACCTTCGATTCTGGGTAAAATCTTTGCTCGAAAAAAGTTAACATTTTGCTGTTTATTGATAATTGACCTTTCTTTAAAGTGAATTCGTGCTGAATACTTTCCTGCAAACATGTCATTCCGTAGCTCACCTATGGACCGTCGATGACTAGTTTTAAAACTTTTAGGGGGAATGGTAAAGAATTTCGAACAATGAGCTTACTAAATGCGGCCCTTTGGGCAAACAATGCGAGGCATAAAGATACTCGTGAGGCGTTAGCCCATTGTTTCAGGAGTGCTGGCTTCCAGTTTAGGACTAAAGAAGACTCACTTATACCTAAAAATATTATAGATCACGGCCTACCTGAAGAAATCAACGTTCCTGAAACGTGCATGGGAAAGTTATACCTTCGGAAGGCAAGGAAGTATTAAACCTTGAGTTTAGCTGCGAAGATTGTTTCATTGTCGGATAGAGCGGAACCCTGAGGAACAGAGGTTGTTAAAGATGTGCTGAACCAGAGGAACGAGTTCCAGGCACGTTGGAGGCTGCTTTTATGTTAGCGGGCATAAAACTATTTACTGTAGCGATTTCGTGTGTAGACGTTATACACAGTTAAAAGACAATCGCAAACAAAAATCACAAATAAACTCTGAGAGGTAGTCGAATTCATTCGATCTCTGTTAATCCCTCAAGGAGGGAGGTCGAAATGGTCCGATGGTTCGCGTTAAGGTCCGCTCGAACTGGTCCGACGAGAACACACATGAACAAACTATATACATATAGGTTATATATATATAACTATATATATAGGTTAGGTTAGGTTATTACTCACCCTACATTGGAAACATCGTACACTTTTTCTGCTCACTAGTAACGCCCTCCATGATTATCAATATGAGAATTGGGTTGTAGCAGTGAGTGTATGGGTAGCGGTGCTGCTGAAGCGTACTTAGGTTAGGTTAGCTTATTACTCACCCTACATTGAAACCCCATCATACACTTTGTCTGTAGGTTGGGGGGAGGGGCTGAGGGGTACTTAAGTAACCCTTCCGGGGTATCATCGGTTCACTTCTATCGTGACCCTTTCTTAAGCAACAAGAATAACATTGGAATATTTTGACCATCGGTTCGGTACCACCCAAACTTTGAACTACTGTACAGACTGATCTATACTTTGCAATAGGTTGGGGCCTACATAACCGCTGTAAATGTGAATTCTAATGCAGTTACGCAGTTTGGCACCGTTTTAAACTCTAATTTCCTCACAACAGATTCAAATGTTAGTGTTTTCAACATTTCACTGTAAAATTTTGCATATTTCAAATTTTTGGATGATTCGAATTTCTATCACTGCTCTTGAATTGGAATTAAACCCTCTCTACTATTCACAATATTTGTTTACATTTTGTTCGTTCTTGTAAACTTACATTTGTAGAAAAATAGGATGTTTAAAATAGAAAACAAATGTATATGAAGTTTTACTTTAATTGTTAAATAAAAAATCAGGACTTTTAGGATGTTTGAACGTTGTAACCGCATATAGGAGTTTTAGGTGTTACACATTATTAATATATTATTCAGTCCGTACTTAAATCCCACTTCTAATTAGGGGTCGGGCTGGGGCCGCATTATGCCCTTGGGGATTAACATCGATTCCCGAAGGTTGAGAATAGGCACTGTAACCCTCTACTGCCCTACGGCTCATGTTTGGTTTACTCCAGTGGTTCCTAACAAAATTTTGCCAAGGACCTCATCGGTCGCTATATTGACAAAGACTCCCCTCAAATTCTACAACTTAGATTTTAGACTACACGTAAAACCATTTGAGTTATATTAGTTATTAGTAAGTAATTTATGGTTTGCCTGATCACTTATATCAAGGCCGAAACTGTTCTTCCATATGAAAATGGCACCAATTCGATGCTACTACGAGTTTATTACACGTACATTCAAGGAGAGTTTTATTTTAATGCTTATTTAAGATACAAAACATGTTAAAGTTTGTTGGTCGTCCAGGTGAATTTGTTTAAACTTATTTATACTAATATTTTGTTTGGAACAAGGAGTTAATGAAGTAAAAACAAGTATCACAAGTCTTTTTTAATTGTGATAAACAGAGAAAACGATTGAATACAAATATAAAGAGGATATTAATAATATTATTAGTTCAAAATTGTTGTACAATGCAATTGCAAAAACTCATAACTTAGCAGTGAGATGAGTTAGATCTGCCCTTTAGGTTCATGATTTCAGAAATGTTAGATTCCATTGTTGAGTTTCTTACTCTGAAATCATACTGCATATCAAGCCGATTTATTTTTCACGTAGCATGTAGTTAAGAATACAGTCGCAGCGAAAGTGTTAAATTAAAATATTTTAATTTCAATTACATCTCACGGATCCCTAAGACATTGCCCGCGGACCATCTGTAAGGAACCACTGGTTAACTCTATTGTTGAGAAAGCTCTTCAATTATCTGTTAATTCTTTTAACAATAAAAAATATTAAATTTATTAATATTTACGTGTTACGTAATATTTTTCTAAATTTTCATAAAAAACACGCGTCTTTCAGTATTAAAACCCAGTTGGTTTGCGAATAGAATCAATAATAATATAAACACTACGCTAAGGAAGTAAATGTGTAGGGTGGGCTTACCATATGTTATGGTTTTATTTGAAATTTTGTCAAAGAAAAAGTGTTGCAATAATTTCAAATAAACTGTCTGGACTCATTAAGAGAGGAAAGGTTAAGCTATAAGAAGATCAAGAATGTAAAAAGAAACTAAGTAGTTTGCCAGATTAAATGTAATGACTGTGATGCGACTTAGCCTACGTATTAGAAACGAAGTGGAAAGTGTGTGGTAGAATGCAAGAACAAAAGAAAAAGAGTACAAAATAGGATCTATGATGAAAAAAGAGTTTCTTATAACTAGATACACGATGACACTTTTTACTTTAAAAACCCTCTTATTTTAAAGTGTTATTAAAATCTCTTGCAGATCAATATTTCTTTATAGAATTTTAGTTTGTGAAAATGAAGTTTTAAGATATTATTATTTCTTGCATGCCTTCAATAAGTTTACATAAATAACTGCCACCCTTTCTTTAGGCCTATACGTAGTAAAATTTAACGTACATTGACTACTCTTTAAATTTGGAATGCATTTAAATTATGAACAAATTTGATTAACTTATTTTGTAAACTTGTGTCTTAATTTATGCGTTTTGAGTTATATAAAATGTAAGTAATAATTAAGCTGGCTTGTGAGTTGAGGTCACAAATAAATAAATAACTGTCCACGAACTCACAAAACAATATAGTTTATTTTCATGTGCATTTAAATGACTTACGTGATTCATCAATGACTTTACTACAATTTTATTGCAGTTGTAAATTTGTAGTAGTGTCACTGATGATGATGGCATAAGTCGTGAAACCCGTGTGACAATAAACTATATTAGTAACTTGGAGCAACTGAGGTGTAATTTTTAATTATAAATAGATAAAACCTCTTAAACCACAAAAACTTTCTGTTTATGTACTTATAGTACAATAAAGTTGTAGGGAGTTAGTCTTGTAGTAATTTCCCCTGAAGATGGCTGCATTGCTTCGCAATCGAAATGTACATCAAGGCATAAATAAAAATTGTTCGTGGTTTAAGAGGTTTTATCTATTAACCTCTTAAAATAGTGGCCTCCGTATAATACGTTAATACCATTTCTCCCTGTATTTTTAAATAGCTCTCAATTCCGCCACCAAGATGTTTTAATCTCCTTCCCCAGCTACTAACCCCCCCCCCCCCAGATACCCCACAAATAAAATATCTGTCTGCGCAATCCTTTAATATACTTTATTAGGTTCAAATGTATGAACTTATCAAATTATACGTTCTTATAATTATTTTATTTTAAAACCGGTAATCTTAAACTCTACTATTTTTACACTAGTTAGACAATTCTGTTATTGCAAATCGAACATTACGTTTCAAACAGCAACGTTTAGATCTATATACTAGATTTGTTCGAGTTTAGATTAGGAACAAATAAATTAACAGCTGATTTGTTGTCAACAATACACATCGAAAACATTTACAGGCCTATCTAAATCTATACCCAATACATGTAACCTAAAATATCAAAACCGGAAGAAAGAATTTTTTGTAAAAAACTTTTAAAGCAGTATTTTAATAGTTGATTGTTCTTGATCTAGTCATTTCTAAATTAACTAAACTTTAAAGAAGTTATGAATCGAAATAATCTTCACGAAAGTATTAAATCTATTTATCTTGAATAATCAGTTACACTTCCCCCACTACTCCAGGTATACAAGAGTACATAAAAGTAAAACCTAAATAATTGCAGGACAAACGTCAGTGTGTCTTGGTCTAACTCCTTAGTTTACTAGTGTCTAGACATGGCCTGGCGTCTTTGGCTAACAGTTCTGTTCTATCTTGGTTATGCTAACGCGATTCCACTTTACTCTAAAGGTAAGTCAACTTTATTATTATTATTATTATTATTACTATGTTTATTACTTTATTTCATTAATATACTAATAAAAAATAATATATTATGAGAGAATGTAAAAAACGCCCTATGCTATTGTAAACAGTTGTAAAGAGTTTATTTACATATAAAAGAAAACAATTAGAAATTCTTTTTTTTCAAATTTAAATAGATAAAACCTCTTAACCTCAAATTAAACGTTTTATCCAATCCATTCAGACAGAATTATTACAAAAATATGTTTGTAAATATTTCCTTCTGAAGATGATTGCTTTGTAATTGAAATATATAGGATTAGATGAAAAGTTTTATTTGTAATTGAGAGGTTTTATTGATTTAAATTTAAAAAATTACGCTTAAGTTCCTTCAATTTGTTAATAGGAAATTTGTTTATTTACTTCCAGATAAATTAATAGTTTGTCAATAATGAAAACATTCACTGAAAAACGTCCTGAGCTCCTGTTATATTTATAGATCTGGTTAATATTTGGAAGTTACATAAATTATAATTATTTTCTGTACAAATATATTTAAAACTACATTATATAAACTGCGTTAATATTATTTCTTGCATTATAATGCAGAAAAGCTCTAAATATTTTTTTTTATCAATAAAAGGGAATAAAAATAGAATTTGACAAGAATTGAAAGTAAAAACTCAAGCAGGTGTTTTCAAAGCAACCACAGGAAAAATTTTCAGAAATAGTTTAAAACTATGAGGTTTTATTAATTTTGAAGATTTCAATGATTGTCATCTAAATAGTAATAAATATATAACAAACTTTAAACGTTGATTCTCCACATTGAGTGACTGACCACTTTCTCAGAGAAACATTATTTTGTAGCGTAAACAAGTGACACGGTTTCAGGAGGGCACTTTTCCTTATGCTTAATAATGTATTCCTGTCAAATTTATGGTTCTTTTCCAACGATTACATATGAATCGTTTCAGTTGCCTTATCTGCTTGTTTTAATCTCTACACGAAGCTAAATATAGAACCCGGCGAAAAAATGAAGACAAAATTGCAATAAAATTTCAAAAAATGGTTATGGAAGTAATTAAAACATTTTCAATAAATCGTAGATTAATATAAATGTAACTATATAATCTAACATAAGGGACTTAGTCCCTACTATTTGGATGAATACAAAGATATTTGATCGTCTGTATTTTTAATATTTAAGTGCCAAAGCAAATAAAATCATACAAAGCAAATAATGTTAGCGTTATATGTGCTACCTAAAGCAACCTAGCTTTAGATTGCACCTTGCGTAATGCAATCTAAACACTTTTAATTAGAGCAATATAAAATATGTTTTTGTTTACAACTATCATACAAGAACAGTAGGCTATGCTATTTAAAATTTTCCCATTCTGAATTAAAGGTCTATTTTAGATCAGTGTTTAAAACTGTCAAAATACTGCAGAGAACTGTGATTATAATTTAGAAATATTTTAGGTCAGTGTTTAATACTGTCAAAGTATTGCAAAAATTTGTGATTATATTTTAGGCCTATTTGAGATCAGTGTTTAATACTGTCAAGATGTTACAAAAAATTTGTGATTATAATTTAGAAATATTTTAGGTCGATGTTTAATACTGTCAGATATTTTAGAAAATTGTGATTATATTTTAGAAATATTTTAGATTAGTGTTTAAAATTGTCAAGATATTGCAAAGATTTGTGATAATATTTTAGATCGGTGTTTACAGCTGTCAAGATATTGCAGAAAATTGTGATTACATTTTAGGGTTATTTTATAAACTAAAAACGCTTGTACACTGGTTACCACTTGCTCACACTTGCACTTAACTTTTATGATTGTTGAGGACAGCCGTTTCGGGAGAAGTATCAAATTGTCAACTCAGACCAAATCTAATCTCTTGATTGTGTTAGGTTTGGGTGAGGGTAAGATAAAATAGGGTAGGGATAGTAAAACATTTTTTAGAATTTTGGGGTTATGATGTATGTGAGTTATAACGTAATTGGTGTTGAGTGTAACTCGCAATGTTGCTATATACTATTTGGTTATATGGTGTTGGTTAGTTTTGTTTTGTTTGTGTAGAATGTGTAGGTTTGATGTTATGTTTATGTAGTTGTGGTTTGTAGAAATGTTGTATTCGGTAAAGTTTGATTGAGAATATTTGTTTGTGAGTGCTAGAAAAAAATCAAACTTTTTAAAGGATCGTTTTCTCTTTAAAGTTTCTGTATTTTTGTAGTTCCGCCGGTAGCTGAACTCGGCCCCGAGGGTACTGTTCTCGCCTCGGGGTCCCTAATAATCAACCTACTTACCCCAATAACTTCAACCATTTCTACGTTCCTATTCATTGAGGGAGAAACTATTTTTTCACTTATTTTTTAAAAAATAAAATTATTCGGCCTCGTCGAAAATTTTAGGTAAATTAGCAGCTAGTAAAATAGATTACAATAGAAATAGAAAAAAATACTAAAAAACTGCCCTTTTAGTTTAGGAATCCAACTACAAATCTAAATTAATTCTCATGCATTCTGACTCTGCATCTATTATACAAAACAATAAATGCGAAACAATTACTGAATATTTATATTTTGTATAAAAATCCAGGATCAATAGATTTAACCATGGATGCGAGTAAAATACAATCGCAGAACATAGATTTGGATCTGAAAAAAGTGAGCGAATATCCACAGCCTGAGCGACAGGATGCCGAAAGTAAGCGATATCTGGCGTCACCCCAGCTACGCTATTGCTTTTGTCTCCCTGTCAAGTCCGTATAACTTATATTAGCATACCCCGAGCGACAGGATGCCGAAAGTAAGCGATATCTGGCGTCACCCCAGCTACGCTATTGCTTTTGTCTCCCTGTCTAGCCCGTATAACTTACATTAGCATACCCTGAGCGACAGGATGTCGATAGTGAGCGATATCTGGCGTCACACCAGCTACGCTATTGCTTTTGTCTCCCTGTCAAGTCCGTATAACTTACATTAGCATACCCCGAGCGATAGGATGCCGAAAGTAAGCGATATCTGGCGTCACTCCAGCTACGCTATTGCTTTTGTCTCCCTGTCTAGCCCGTATAACTTACATTAGCATACCATGAGCGACAGGATGTCGAAAGTAAGCGATATCTGGCGTCACTCCAGCTACGCTATTGCTTTTGTCTCCCTGTCTAGCCCGTATAACTTACATTAGCATACCCCGAGCGACAGAATGCCGAAAGTAAGCGATATCTGGCGTCACCGCAGCTACGCAATTGCTTTTGTCTCCCTGTCAAGTCCGTATAACTTACATTAGCGTACCCCGAGCGATAGGATGCCGAAAGTAAGCGATATCTGGCGTCACCGCAGCTACGCAATTGCTTTTGTCTCCCTGTCAAGTCCGTATAACTTACATTAGCATACCCCGAGCGACAGAATGCCCAAAGTAAGCGATATCTGGCGTCACCGCAGCTACGCAATTGCTTTTGTCTCCCTGTCAAGTCCGTATAACTTACATTAGCATACCCCGAGCGACAGAATGCCCAAAGTAAGCGATATCTGGCGTCACCGCAGCTACGCAATTGCTTTTGTCTCCCTGTCAAGTCCGTATAACTTACATTAGCGTACCCCGAGCGATAGGATGCCGAAAGTAAGCGATATCTGGCGTCACTCCAGCTACGCTATTGCTTTTGTCTCCCTGTCAAGTCCGTATAACTTACATTAGCATACCCCGAGCGATAGGATGCCGAAAGTAAGCGATATCTGGCGTCACCCCAGCTACGCTATTGCTTTTGTCTCCCTGTCTAGCCCGTATAACTTACATTAGCATACCCCGAGCGACAGAATGCCGAAAGTAAGCGATATCTGGCGTCACCGCAGCTACGCAATTGCTTTTGTCTCCCTGTCAAGTCCGTATAACTTACATTAGCGTACCCCGAGCGACAGAATGCCCAAAGTAAGCGATATCTGGCGTCACCCCAGCTACGCTATTGCTTTTGTCTCCTTGTCTAGTCCGTATAACTTACATTAGCATATACTGATATCTTGTCCCTGCTCACCGGCCCGCTCGAAGGCCCTGTATAATATAATAAGCAATATCAGTAATGTTAGAAAATGCAAGACGGGAGCTTCAAATTCATATCACGGTAGAATATAGCTACAGAGTATACGGCTAGACAAGTCAACTTGTTAATTGGAGTGACCACCATTTTCCCTTTAGAACAGGGCATTTTCCCGTGTCTCATTAATATCGCCCAAACTCTTTACCTCGTGCATTAATTTCATCTTTTTTTAAATTTCTAAGCTACCGATCACTTTGTAGCTATATAGTAATATAGTATATAACATAGTGGTATGTGTTTATAAATATTTGATTAAAAATGTGTTCTATATGCTGTGAAGCTGTATTGGTATTTTTCAAAATTTTAAATTTTTGGAGCGTCATTATCAAGTTTAATTCTGGCAGTGGTAGAGTACGAACATTTAATAAAGAGCATTATTTAGAAGTTTTGGGAGGTAACGTCACTAAAGTAGCGTTACAGCGTTACTCGACAAGTGAACGAACTTATCTCCTGTAGCTCGTAGATGATTTATCGGGGTAGAAAGGCGTTTGGAGAAAGTAGAAGTTGCCCTTAGGTAGTTAATGAAGCAATTAGATACTTGATATCACCTAAAATCTGGGTCAAGTTAGTGAACCCTGTATATTTATTTTGACAAATTCTTCCTTTAACGGTACCAGGTTTACGTGCGGCATGCGGCAGTCTGTTATGAAAAAGAGAAGAAAAATGTTGAAAAAAGAAGAGCATGGCAATGACTACCTGTCTCTATCGTCTACGCCTCTTTGCCAAAGCATACAAAGATAAATCTTTCATGTTGAAAATATCTCCAATCTAGCAAGTGAACGTCTATCCCCACGGATCCAACCTCAAACACGTGACCCCAGACCACGAGACTGGGAGCTTGGTGCCACGACCTTGCTGTAAGGCCTAGACTGATCACCGGCTCGACCCCGGGACGGGATGAACTCGACCGCTTTCCCAGAACTACTCGGGACTAGTAGGGTCAAGTTTGCGTACCTTTATACCCCGTCTGATTAGTTCGGTCCAGGTAGTGCAATCGGACTTTTATTCACTCCCGAGTGGCCTTACCTAAGGGCCGGACCCTCAGACTGTACCAGATATAATACCATTGTCGTTAAGCTGAAGTAAGTCTAAATTAGGCCGTAACAAACGCCAGCCGTTTTGTGACGCTCCGCTCGGTTACAAAGTACGCTATATAGAAAACAAATGATTGTTGACGAAATGCTGTAAACCTGCCGTTTATTTCAAGACAAGGAAACCAAAATTTGTATTTTTCAACATGTTTCTATAAAAAGTAAGTTTTGATAGAAAATTCTCTCCTGAAAATTGCGGTTCTTATGGATTGTAAATCGTTCAATAAGCAAAATAGTATTGACGCCTACCGTGTGAGTCTCATATGATACGCCTTGACATTCAAATTGTGTATCATGGTTGTAACACTTTTGTAAAAGTTACTACAAAAGTTCTAAGTGTACCAGGTAAATATCTTATCTTTAATGCTGGATGATTAAGTTGATTGAGATGATTTTTCTTTGATTATTTAACAAGGCACCTTTTAAGCTACGCCTAGGTACGAAAGGATGCAACCTGCATAACCGTGGTGTTTTTAAATTAGTGTTCCTAATTTCTTCATGGGTTTAATTTTATACTTTTAGTACCGACTACGAATATTTACAAAACTTTTCAATAAACAAATTATACTTTTGATAATCTTTAGCTTTTCCGCTAGGATATATATTATTATTTTGAGTATCATAATTATCTGCCATTCCTAGGATTGTCACATTATACATTGACGTATTTTTTTTACTAAAATGGCTCTGCTTGGCACATTATACTACTACGTAGCGCTACAGCCCGGAGTGGGCCTTGGCTTCCTTAACAATGTCCCGCCATGTACTTCTGTCCTTAACCTTCTGTTTCCATGCTGTAATGCCGAGTATCCTTAAATCTTCCTCAAGGTCCTGCAGCCATCGTCTTCTTGGTCTTCTTTTGCCAATCATAGGGACATGTAAACATTTGTTCGGCATTCTGTTGGTGGGCATTCTTTTGATGTGACCCAACCATTCTAGACATCGCGTTTTAATAAAATGGACCACATTTGCATCTTTGTATAAAGAATACAACTCGGCATTAGATCGAAGCTTCCACACATTTGTTTGTTCATCGTAGACAGGACCATAAATTTTTCTCAAAAGCTTACGCTCAGACAATGTCAACTGTTTTTCATCTTCATCACTGTCTTCGGTTGGTGAATACGCAGAGATCAAAGTTGTATTTCTAAATTTTCCCCTCAAGCGCATCTTACATATTCTATCATTAACGGGTTTGAACAGCAATAACCTTCGGCATAGTCTCTTTATAAGCATGAATCCTGTTCCTCTTTGTCCAGTTTTCCCTGCTCCACTGTACAGTATGGTATATTCCTTCTTATCAAGTCTACCTTGTCCTCCCCATCTAATCTCCTGTAGGGCCACTGCGGCAATGTTAAATTTAAATAGCTGTTCAGTCACTTCAACCATTTTTCCAGGTTGTAACATTGTCCGAATATTCTATGTTGCTAAAACCAGATCCGAGTTCCGTTTTCTTTTGCCTTTTAATCCATCCTTTATTATTACATTGTTTGGTTTCGTAAGAAGAGTTTTTTTACGATGTAGGGTTGTTAGCCCTACGCTCAACCCCCTAACTGGTGGGACAGGTCATTTTTTATCAGGGTTTCCATCCCCCAGCTTGGTTGCTTTCTCTGCAGCTAAGAGCCCAAGCTAACCTTGTTTTTATTTTGGAGTTCACTCTCCTAATCTCTGGGGTCCCCTCCCAAACTGTGCAAGACAGCACAGGGCAGTACTTATTTTATGGCAGCACTTTCTCGTCATACCACAACATCGTCAACGGGTTCTGAGGTATTTAATACGTACGATCGTACCAATGGTTGAACGTTCACCCCTGTTGATGTTGCCACCTCTGGTCCAGGACTGCTTATTTGGAATCCTTATTCGCAGCTAACCTACACATCTGTAGGCCACTCCACTATCCGCCCGTCCACTATGTGGACCCGCCCAGTAGTCGAGGTATGCCCTGGGGTTTGGCACATTATGCTTTTGATAATCATCAACTTTTCCGCTAGGATTTATATTATTATTATTTTGAGTATCATAATTATCTGCCATTCCTACCTTTGTCACATTATTCGTTGACAAGATTCTGACTGATGGAGGTTCTCTGAAACGCGTCTACGAATAATGTGACAAAGCTAGGAATGGCAGATAATTATGATAATCAAAATAATACAATGTATACCTTATCTTTAATTGTTATGTTTTTTTTGCCTTAACCACTTTTGGATATCTCTAATATAAATGTAATATTCAAATTATATGCGTGCTAGAGGCAGGAAAAAGACAGGTTAAATATTAATCCTGTGTTGTCAACCTTGTTGGACAAGTAGATAGGGAATGTAAGTCATACGTCTGAGCTATGGATGCCAATAAACAGCAAGTGGGAAGACAGAGAAGGAACTTGTAAATTTAGAATTGGAGTGTATCTTGTTAAAAAAAAAAAAGGGAATTCTCCCTAGTTATTTGAATTTTATGGCGATTTTATTAGAGATCTTGTTTATTTGAATGTCATGTATAGTTCTTTCCCCCCTTATTATACGTATTTTTGTGTGCTAATGTACAGTGTTAATATCTTTACTATAATTTCTAGCAGTGTGCGGGGCATGAATCTGAAGGGAGTAAGTTTATGTTGGAGTGGCTGCTGAGTCTGTCATTGTTGATTTTATGCAGATTTTTAAATTCTGTTCTTGTGGAGAGCTTTTGTTATATTAAGGTTGAGGATATTTAGGCAGAAATGTAATCAAAGTTCTGTTTTGAAGTGCCATTTTGTATGTAGGCCTACTTTATGTATGGGAGATAGGAGTTTATAAATCGACATCTATTGTCTCATATATTTCTTCACAATTAAATTGACCAGGTTAAAATACACTCTATATGTTCATGTTTGTTGGATTATATTCTTTCGGGTTTGGCTACTGATGACAATCAGCAAAACGTTTATGTTTAAACTAAGGAAATTGTGTTAAGGTGCCAAACTTTTGTTTCTGTTGTATGTTGTATTTTAGTTTGTTGTTTGTTTTATCATTATATTCTGCGCCCTAGTTTTTGAAATTTTTGACAGTTTTATCAGAGGTCTTGTTTATGGGTATGTATGTAATAAAAGTTTTCTCTCCTGTTGTTTGGGTTTTTTTGTTCATGATTAGTATATTATGTCGTAAACTGTCAATTATCGTATTACTGTATTCGTGATGTGTGTTAGGTGTTTAATTGTGAAAATTTCTTTGTTAATTCTGGTGACTATTGAAATTAATTTTAGTCTCTTTAGCATGTAGCCAATTTAAACTTCTATCCTCTATTGTGTGTGTTTATATTGCAGAGTGTTGTCCCTAACACTAACTTCAAGGTATGTCTCTGTATACCAATTCAGGTTCTTATATTGGGGGTTCTGTCCTTAGCTAAGACCATCATGTGATAGTTACACGTCTATCTAGTATGTACCTGGAACCACTAATCAGAAATACTAATCGAGTTGTATGGAAACTGAACCTCTTGGACAGTTCTAATTTGTTCTTGTACTTCTTTAATGTAGACAAGAGCATAATAATCTACATTCTATAATCTACAAGCTACATTCTTTATACCATTAAGAATACACCCTTTAATCAGTGTTTCCAAATTCTCAATCAATTGTAATACTACTTTACTGGTGTTACCTCGCAAAGGTCACAAGAATGTTCTTGTAAAATCTTCCTACTATAGTTCGTGTTATTTCTTGCAGCGACTTTGTATTAGTGCGAAACTCGACTGCTGAAAGAAATCTGTAACAAATGGTTTGTTCACAAGTGTAACCAATAAGTATATAATGTAGTAAGTTTTGACGAGTACAAGAATAAACCTTATGTCTCTGTCAATTGTTTTAAAAAATTATTTAATATTTAGGTTGTTCAAGTCATTAGATGATAAAGTTTTCATGTTGAAAGATATGCTAAGTATCATGACACAAAATGTTACAAGAATCATGAACAGTAATATCATGAACAGAAATATCAAGAAACTAGTTATAACTGTATAAAACAACTGTGGGGTAATGTTTAATTTAAATAAATGAAACCGCTATACCACAAATAAAGTTTTCCTTTATTTAAAACCCATGTTTTTTTTTAATAAAGGTTTTAAATAAAAGAAAGAGTTATTTGTGGTTTAGAGGTTTTATTTATTTAAATTGAACTAATTATAATTTGTAAATTTGTAAGGAAATGTATTTGGCACATTTATTCTTTTTTTTATTTATTTTTTTAATTGGCTCTTAAAGCATTTTTCAACATTTACTTGCCAGATTTCTCTTCTGCTATACAAATAAGTTTGGCTGTCTTAATAAAGCTGTGAACAATTAATGTGTATTGTCACATTATTGTGTAGTCACAGCAACAAAAGCTGATGTGTATTTACTGTTTCCAACTGACAATGGAGACAGACCAAACACAAAGTTGTGATACCTGACAGAAAATTTAGATTTACTTCACCAACTACTGGTTATAGGTTTAGCCTAGAAACCCTTTTTACTCATAATATGAGGTAATAAATGAATGTGTAATTGTATAATCAGATGTAACTAAACACAAACATTTTTTAAAGTTTGAATTAAATGTAATTTGTAACTTGTTTTAATTCAAATGTAAAAATATTGCCAATTGACATGAACAATAATTATATATCGAAATCTTGTTCCTGTTCATGACAAGCTGGTTGTAAATTACAAATTACACTTTTGTTATTACTTGCGACCAGACATTTGTTAACTAAAAGTTGTTAATTGTTAACTTACACTTGGAGGAAACGTTTCCTCCAAGTGTAAGTTAACAATTAACAACTTTTAGTTAACAAATGTCTGGTCGCAAGTAATAACAAAAGTGTAATTTGTAATAATTATATCCCTGAATTAAGTTGGATTTATAAAAAAAGTAAGAAGTGTACAAATTTCTTAACCCCTAATTGTTAATGACTACTAATTGACCCCCAAGTTGTTTATAAAATCTAATTAAAACTTAGTTATAGTAAAAAATAAATATTATGTATTTACTTATTTATTAGTAGCATGACACTACATCAACCAGTTTTTCAGTTAGTTTATTAGAATATCAGTCAGTTTTTTGTTATAATAATATGCACTATTAGCTTCAAGCTTTACTTTACTGCTTCTTTAAATCTTTTCAAATGTGTCATTAAAAAACTTTTCGAGTTTTAACTAACTGTTTGCATTTCCAATTTTAAATTAATTTATTTTATTTTATATAAACCACAATATTATTTGTGAACTTTACTTACTGTACAATTGAATGTTGTTGTTAGTTTTATTACTAATCAAGCAGTTTTTCGATCAATTAATTTTTCTGTATTTACATGTTTTTTTTTACTTGTTTGCATGCAAACATTTTAAATCTGACTTTACTACAGTTCTTTATATTACTCATATTGGAATTTCCACTTTTCGCATTTCATATTTATACAAAATTATCCATCTCATTCTAAAACAGTAACCTATGAAATACACTCTCTATATAGTTGTAAAGTAACTCCATGATTCTAATGAATCTATTTATTTTTCTAGAATTGGAAGTTACCGAGCCTCGAATATTTCCTACAAATCTTCGACACAGCCTTCAACACAGTGTTCACCAAAGCCTAGAAAACAGTGAAAATCTTCTTCAGAACTTTCATAGCAGACTACACACATTCCAAGATTCCACCCTTCAGCATCTAGCTACTCTCAAAGGAAAGTTTGCAGATTTGTCGCTGCAACATTTGAAGAATCTTAGAAATTTAACTCAACGGAATGTGCCTAATTTTAAAGAAAAACTTCAAAATTTAACGCTGCAACATTTGAATACTTTGAAGAACCTTAGAAATTCAACCCTCCAGAATGTGCTTAATCTTCAAAAACAATTTGAAAATTCAACTCTCCCCTATAAAGAAATATTTCCACTGAACTTATTGAAAGATTCGGTTAAAAATCCTAATTCAGAAGTGTATGACCCACTGGCAATAAATAGAACAGCATTTGAATCTCTCTCAACAAGTAATAGCGATATAAATACAGTCACAGATTTTATGATATCAAACTTAAATCAGTTCTTAAATTTCAATAATCTGACTTCTTCAGAATCAACTGTTCATCCTATTGAAATAAACAACTCCCAAGGAAAAAATGAATCAATGGAAAATTTCAACTCAATTAATAAACAAACATCTCTATTATCTGAAAATCTAACATTGCAAAACAGTGGTAAAGAGAACTTTCAAACCATGATCAATACCACTCTTCCACTTGAACTTCCAGCCTCAAATATACAAGGAAATAATTTTTCAATTATAAATATATCTCCTTCAACATTGAATTCTTCTACTACGGAAAAGATATTATCTTATACATCAACGGATATTGAAACATCAACAGATATTGTAACATCAACTCATAACCAAAAAACAGCAAATGTCAATTTACCAACTAAAAATATCTTCCAAAATACTAACTCATCTAATCTTAGATTGAATGAAACTTTTTTTAATTCCTCAACAAATATCTTACTGGAAGGAAATGGTAACACAGAAACATCAACCTCAGAATCTCTAGTAATTACCAATATCAAACATGTTCCAAATAACTCTACAACAGAATTGCCAATTATACTTCCTGAAGAATTAGATTCAATTACGGATAAAAATAATACTGGGTTTATTCAAAACATTGCAGTATCCCCTCCCCCTATATCTCAAGAAAAGAAACGAAACCAAATAGACATAAGATTTGGAATATCTTGTTCAAAACAGAATAAAAATGGCAATTTAGAAGAATCTACACTAAATAATACATTCGTTAAAAATACCAAAAGAAGTGCTGATTTCTTTTTGTTTCCTTCAGAAAATAATACAAACAATATTAACCAAATAAAAACAACAAAAGTAACTCCTGTTTCTACAAAAGTTGCAGGATATGAAATATTAAAATCTGATAAAAATAACTTAAAAAATCAATCACTTATTTTATCTACTTCAGTTTTACATGACTCTAGCAAAAATGAAACTGATTTTAATGGTTACGAGACATTATTGAAACAAAATAATACTTTTGAGTCTCAAATCTTCAAATCAGGTATAGAAAATGTAAGACTTATCAGGTCTATTGTTAGCAACATGACAAATGCCAAACACAAAGTTAAAAGTGCTACAAGTTGTGAAAAATGTAAAGGAAGCTCTGGACAAATCGGTATAAATGTAGAACTTGAACAACAAAATATAGGAAACAAAAATATATCCAATACTGATCAGAATATGGCGATGCCAATACACAATGGTAGTAATTTGAATTCAACTAACAATAACACAGTACTGGAAAAAGTTGCGTTTCTAAATTTAAATAATACTAAAACACATACTGGGGAAGAGGGCAGTATACCAACTGTGAGTACAAACTTAGTTCAAATCCTTCCTGAACACACAACTTCAAGAGCAGATTATTTAAACTTAACTCAAGTTAATAATGCCTTTTTAATCAATGGAACAATGAAGGGTAATGAATATAGTAAAAAAGCAACAAATATTACCAAAACATTAAACACCAATCGTACTGCAATCGAAAAACTTTTACATGTTATCCGTAAAAGTTATGTAAACAACAAATTTTCAAAAACGGAGTTGAGATCAATAAGAAATCTTCTCAAGAGATTATTGATCTTATTTGGAGAAGAAAAAACATATTTCGAATTTTTGAAAAGTGTAATTAATATTTCAAAAAAAAGAATGCGATTCTTAAAGACAGAAAAGGGGGTTTTGGACTCTGAAGCAACTAGTGTAAAAAGGCATACAAGATTAGTAAAAAAACGTGAGGTAAAAGATAAGGGTGTCAGATCTCGTAAAGCGAGACATGACAAAAAGCACACTACAATTGATATTGTTAGGAAGATAAATGCATCTGAAGCAGAAGCAGCACTCCTTGCCCTTAGAGATTTTACCAATTACCAACAAGATGATCCTATTTCCTCAGAAATCTCTGGTTATTACGATGACAGTGATGATGACTACAACGAAGACAGTTATGAAAATGAAGACGTCTACTCCGAAATGGTTAAAGACGAAGATTACTATGGGAGCTCTGATGAGGCTACTTTTGACGAGCTCATTTCTCTTGCTTTTAAACACAAAGCCCGTAGACAAAAACTGCAAGAGAATTTTTTTTCTCATCCTGTAACCAACAGCCCAAGTGAAACGCCAAAAACATAATAACTGATGTAATTATAATTTGTTTGTTTTATTTTAATTGAGTCAAAACTGACTACAAAAGTGTTACCATTTAAAACCTAATTTTAGGTTACTAGTGTTAACATTTAGCAGAATAGTTGAATATGGAATGGAATGTTGATTCTAATTCTGTTCTTTATGTTATTTCTTTTATATTTTCCAAACAACTACTATGTTAAATGTTTTGTCTATTGTAAATGAACTAACTACTTAAGTTTGTTTTCAAATAGCAAAGTTTTTATTTTACACAAGTTCAGATGCCTTATACATCTGTCGCTATGATTAAATATTTCATCTTTGCCCAAAGTTTTTTCAAAATTAAAAAATAAGTGTAGAAACAATCTGTTTACTTAAGTTTTATAAAACCTATTTTGATACTAGAAACAGTTTATGTTATATAGTTATTGATTTTTAATAAAGCTTTTTATTTGTTATATAAAATTAGTCATTAGTTAATATTTTTCCTGTATATGAATGTTTATAGTTCCAAAAAAAGTAAAATTTCCAAACTTCTATATTTAACGTCACACCTCAACCTGTCTCTAGTTTGTCGGGTTTGGTACACTGATTGGTCTTTCTTTACCTGCAATATTACTGTCCTTATTTATTGTTTTTTCCTCCTTGTCCATTTCCTTTATTATTGAAATATCTAATGACTTTTTGCTTTGTATACATTCATTTAAAAGTCGTTTTGAATGAGGACTAACTGATCTGAAGCTAAAAAATTGAGAGATTTGAAAATTGTAAGATACTCTCATTAGTTTGTGTAGAACTGCACTAAGAAGAGATTTTTGAAAACATTAATTTTAAGTAGTAATATTTTTATTTTGCCATAGAACAGCTGTACATTTTAGATCACATAAGCAATCTGCTGTTTCAAATTTGGTAAACAAATAAGATTAAGTAAGTCTTCATCATTAGTTACTATTTGAGTAACTAAGTGAACTTACTTGCTGACATGTTTCGAAACAGTCGCTTTATTGAAGAAGTTAATCCACTAGCTAACTCCAGTATCAGGTTAGCTTTGTCAATGAAACAACTGTTTTGCAATGGGTCAGCAATTAGGTTGATAGTTTTCACTTAGTTACTCAAGTAATTTATGATTTAATTAATGGATTCAAGATGGTGACAACAACCAACTTTAAATCTTCATCATTACTGTAAAAATTGAAAATGGTTCAGTTAAATGATATTGATGAACTCATAACTAATGCCATAATTCCTATTGTAACTGACGGTGCCTTTAGTTCTTTGTCTAACATTGTGCATAATACACAAGTATAAAAGTATTTATGTTCTTCGTATACTAGTGTTAATCATCATACAAACAGGGGTAGATTTGCTGCTTTTTGTCAATATGGGGAACATTTATTCAGATTGTAGCGCATATTATATTCAAATGACTCAACATTCAACTTATTTAATCACTTTAACATTAGTTTACAACTATCCGAACTTTAAATTTTATAAATTTGTAAACACTCACATAGACAGAGACTTTTCAATCGCTATGTGGCAATCTTCATCAGCATCGATAAAACTATTTCACTCATAACTCAAACTTCTATTCACAACCAGATGGCCTACCCATGGGAAGTCCTATCAGCAGTGTCCATAGCGAAATTTTCCTACTACACGTAGAAAACATCATGATACTCACAAACAATACACACGCAAACAAAATCATTTACTGGCACAGATATATCAATGATATCATAACACTATACAGAGGCAACACCCAACAATGCGAAAAACTCCTCACCTACACTAATAAAATACACCCAAGGCTCAAGTTCACCTCAGAGATTGAAACCAACCGATGCCAAAACGTCCTCGACCTCACTATAACAAAAAGCCACACACAAAATACAGCTTCAACATTTACAGGTAACCCATAATGACAGACACACTTATCCTAACGACCTCAAACCACCCTATCCAACACAAACAAGCTTGCATTCAGATCCATGCTTCATAAACTTAAAGAAGTTCCAGTGACCACAGAAAACATAAACCAAGAACAAGACACCATTAAATATTTTGCATACACAAATCGATACAACACCACAATAATAGACAAACTATGGCATAATATACAAAAAAACACTAAAATTAACACTACAGAGAACAAAAACAAATACATCACAACAATACCATACATAAACAGAACATCAAATAAAATAGCCCATAGATTTTAAAAAAACAGGATATAAAATAGCATACAAAACTAATAACAATTTACAATGCAAAATACAATACAACACCAACAGCAAAGATAAACTACAACCACCAGGCATATACAAATTAAACTGCAACAAATTCTATATTGGGCAAACAGGTTGCAGCTTCAAATAAAGAGTAGAGGACCACAAACAGAACACCAACTTAGAATTTTACAATCACATAAAAGCTACAGGATACAAATACACAGACATTTACCATAACCTAGAAATCTTACATATCAACAAAAAAGGACCACTCAGCACACTAGAACAATAAGAAATTTACTAACACACAAAAACACAAAGTACAAACACTTGAAATGAACAAACCCAGTACGAATCACTCATAATCTTTAATACTATCGAAAACCTGCCTTTAAAACCGTCACTGCTTTACACAACATCTCCAAGCAGAAGACACTGATGAAGATCGCCACATAGCAATCGAAAACATTCTGTCTCAGTAAGTTTTTACAAATTTACACAATTTAAAGTTCAGATAGTCATAAACTAATGTTAAAGTTATTAATTAAGTTTCACCAAATGTATTGGACTACAAAATTCAAGAGTTCAATTTATGTTCTGATTATCAACTCATACTAGCTGTAGGAGATTTATTTCTTATTCAACTTCCTCCATCAACTCACTCTCCTTATGTATAACTTATACAAATTTTCGATCGTTAATAAAAGATTCGATCGTTTAATTTTCGATCCAATCAAGTTCAAATAATATTTTTTAAACCTAGAGTGCATGACATTTGATGTTAATACAGTTTTTTGTATATTTATTCATTAATTTTAATATTAAAAACTTGATCTCATGGTCGGATTCGAATTGAGGAACTACATGATTAAAATCCAGTACTTTGGCACTGAGGTAACTTTTCCAATACCTAGAAATCAATTACTTAAAGATGTATATAAAATTATAAGAGAAAGGTTCCTTGCAATAATGAACCATTCCAAGAGGTGGATTGAATTTTCAATCGTTAATAAGATAAGTTTTATGCATCCACTCAAGTTCAATGGGAATGACAATAGATGTTAATACAGTTTTTCAAAAATTTATTATTTAATTAAATTTAAAATACTCAATGTTTTGGTCGGATTCGAACTGAATGACTACATGTTTGAAATTCAACACTTTGGCACTGTGCCAACTTTATCATTGCTAGAAGTCTATTACTTAAATATGTGTATGAAATTATAAGACAAAAGATTCCTTGCAATAACGAAGCATTACAGGAGATGGATATAATGAGAAATTATAGACCACCATCAGCACCATAAATTAGAAATGAAAAAAGAAAGTGAATAAATAGTATCAAACAAAAATAATAGGCCAACACCATAAATTGTGTAAAGAGGAAAATTACAAGGAAATTCGTTTTCTGTTTTGCCACTTAATATTGTGATTCTGTCATATGCATATACTGTACATACTTATATTAATTGTAATTATAAAATAAAAAGTAACTAAAATAAAATTTTTTGTCAACTTCAGAAGGAATTGACTTTAAAAATTGTTTTTCTATATTAGTTGTTTTTACCAAGTGTATCATAACAAAAAACTTTATTCATCTGGGGATTTATCTGCGAACAGTTTTGTTATTTACAAAACTGAAATACCTCGACTTCACCTGCTAAATGAAAAAAACCCACTTAAAATGCTGTATGTTAGTTATAGCAATCTCTTGTGTAAAAATTACAAAGTGCTACAAAAACTTTTGTAAAAAATAAATGTCTTGTGCATTAGCATCACCATTTAAGTAAATTCGTACTTACTTCAGCAAAAGAAAAATTCTATTTTAGGTACTCCCATATAAAAGTAAAATAATTCATTAATAAGTTTAATTCATGAATTAATTACTTATTACACTTTTGCTCGTATAACAACCAGGTCCTCTTGAACAGCAACAAGGTTTCGATATTTACATGAATTAATATTTGAAAAAACTGTATTAGTATTAAGTGTCTTCCACAACAAGTTTAATAAAATGTATTTGAACTTGAGTGGGTGAATAAAAAAGTATTTCATTTATGACTGAAAATTTTAACAAGACATATAAATATATATAGGAAGAGTGTGAGGTAACAGTAAGAATTGAAAAAGATAATGATGAGATACATGTAAAAGAGATGTCCAAGTATTGGCAGCAACATCCTCGATTGGAGTGCAGCTCACCCACTTACCAAGAACAACAAAAAATTACTAAAATTGTATATAAAGCAACAATGTTAAGGTTGCATAGATGAAGCAATGACAGTGGGTGCTAGTCCATTAATGAGTGTAATAGGAACACCTTTGCTGAGCTATTTCATCAGCATTAAAGCATCTTAACAGTCAAGCTGCTTGTTCTCAGATTTATAAAAAAGACTGGAATCAGTTAACTTTCTGAACCTTAACCAAGATTATATAGGTTGATTATTTAGGATTATATACAAGATTATATAAGACTATATAGTTGCTGTTGCTTCTGGTCCTAAAAGAGAAATAACTAAAACATATTATTCACACTTTAGTTGTACTTTATTTGAAATTAGACAGAACCTCAACCTTTCATATATTTCAAGATGTTTATATGTTTCAAAATATCTGACGAAGACTTTAATGTGCTTAAATTTATTTGGCAATGAGAAATTTAAGAACAGTACCTAAATGAACAAGCTGTGCCATTTATCCCATGAGAGAATCACTCGCATAGGACGAGGTATTCAACAAATGTTCTAAGAAGAATTGTAGATTCATTATTTCTCTGTAGAGTTGCAGTTCATGAAAATAAAACTTGTAATGTGACATTCGTCTATAGTAGTATTTCTTTAATGATTAATGACGATACTAAGATAGTGATTTTGAGAGATATGCTCGATTGACAAATCTATTAAACTGTAAATGACCTCTTGAATCCAGACTAAAGGAACAAGATTAGGCTTCTAATAATATTAATAAGAAACTGTTCAGTTTATAAATCAGAAACTGTTATTATTATTATTATTATTATTAT
This sequence comes from Prosapia bicincta, assembly GCA_036971475.1. Lineage (NCBI taxonomy): Eukaryota > Metazoa > Arthropoda > Insecta > Hemiptera > Cercopidae > Prosapia > Prosapia bicincta. The sequence goes on from JBAIZL010000393.1 coordinate 8,028,796, forward strand.
TATTAAAAATATTTTGTTCAGTTGAATCCAAATAGATTAATCCCTACCCATTTTAAAATTTGAGAATTACTGGACTGTTCACAGAAATTAAACTGTAGTAGTTCTACAGAACCTCTTAAGATTTTATTTTGCAAATTCTGCTATTAACATAATCTGAAAAATATTATTGTAACCTTTTATACTGACAAAATGTTCTAATTTGAAAACTTCTTTTCATTACTACTTTTGGTATCACTGGGCAAAAAAACCACTACTTACTGATATTTTTCAGCAGACGCGTTTCCCACTAGGTCAGTGTATTGTTCAATGCTGAGAGTCACTGACAAGACTCCAAAAGCAAGTGATACCAAAAGTAGTAATTTATGAATAAACCTCAAGATGTACAACTCAAAAACTGCAAGTTAATTTTATTTGTTTAATGGCTAGTCTATTGTGAATGTTTCCTATCAAAAAGGCTTTTCCAATTTTATTTGTAACAAATCTGAGTAGATGGGCAGATGAAAATCCGAACCATCATCACAAGTCCCAGAGCCAAGAATCTCTCTCTCAAACTGTTACTATGGTAGGGTGAAAAGTTCTCGATCTGACAATGAAAGATGGTGGTTTTTCAGTTTAAGATTTCATTTCTCCGGAAGTGAGAGTCTGGAAGGCTATAAAATATTCATTGACTGCCCTCTCAATTTTCAAACAAATTTCTTCAGGTTTAAGAAGAGATGGAAGTCCAAGGGTGCCAAATCAGGAGGGTTTTGGGGATGGCCAAGTAAATTGTACCTTAAATCGTGCAATTTTTACATTGCCGACACACTTTTGTGAGGCGGTGCATTGTCTTGATGAAAGATGATATTTTCTTCTTCAAGCCAGGCCTGAAGTTGGTCAAGAAGATTGGAGTAATATTCGCCCATAATTGCTCTGCCTGTTTCAAGGTAATCAATTAACAAGATCCCTTTGGCATCCCAAAACACACAGGCCATGACCTTTCCATCAGATCCTATTGACTTCGCTTTCTTTAGCGCTGAACCACCAGCTTTCACCCACTGTTTCGACTGGTATTTAGTTTGAGGCAAGTAGTGGTGGATGCATGTCATTCCATGGTGACAAATCACCGCACAAAATCAGTCAGACCTTTCTGGAATCAGTCCAAATATTTCTGTGAATGTTGTTTGCGAATATGATTTTGATCCGCATTCAGCAAGTGTGGCATACAAACCTTCCACAGAGCTTTTGCACCTTTAATTCTTCATGCAAAATGTTTTGCAACCTTTCTTATGATATCCCCCACCCTCAGTTATCCTACACACTTTTACTCTCCTATTGTCTAACACGATATTGTGCACCTTTCCAGTGTGGTTGCAGTTTTTGGCCATCCTTCATGTGGGTCATTTTCCAGCAACCTGCGACCACATTCAAATTCATATGCCCACTTTTTAACTGCTGAAATTAAAGAAGCAGAGTTCCAGTACACTTCTGTCAACTTCGGATGAATTTCCTTAGGGGTTAATCCATCCGAAACAAAAAAATGTTTTCACAGCATGATATTAAGGTTTATCTATTTTAACAAAAAATACGCAATCGTCTACTACAAATAATTCCTGTACAAAAACTACTTGAGCAAACAAGTTAAAGCTTATCATGCAAACTAATGCCGTGAGGCCGAGAACTTTTCACCCTGCCCTCGTACTATATATTTTCTTTAAAGAATCAGCTAAAGAAGCCTTTATTTACTGTATGTCTAAGTAAGACAATCAAAATATTCCCACTTTCTTCTCTTAACCATTACAGCTATCTCTTTCTCTCTCTCTCTCTCACTCTCTCTCTCTCTCTCTCTCTCTCTCCCTCTCCCTCTCCCTCTCCCTCTTCTTACCCATCATAATGTACTACTTTGTTGGCAACATGGTCAGTCTAATATATACTCAGTACATATCTATTAGCCTTCATTTCAAAGCCCTCAACCTTTTTCATTGCAGCTTTTGTCATTGATCAACAATTCACATAACAGAATTGGAAATACATAATATTTGAGAAACTTGATTTTGAGGGGTGATGTTAAGGGTTTAAATCAAATATGCACTTCAAGTTACCGAATGCTTGACATTTAATGGATTGCATTTTCATTTATAAGTATTTTCTCTGCCTAGTCTTATTTTGAGATTACTGTTGTCCTTAATCCGAATACAATTTTATATTTCCAATTCTTTGACAGTCCCATACCTGTTGTTTTTCTGGGTTGTTGATTGTTATTTGTAATTATCCATTTAGCTTTTCTAATGTTTAGTATAACTACACTCTTCAATTGTTTTGTATAATTCAACTATTGGACATTGAAGGCATTCCACACAGTATCACAGTGTCGATAGTTTAGCTTATATTGTTAAGTGTTTCTGCATTTATTGCTATCCCTCTAGTGCTGCCTTCACTCAAGAAAAGTCCTTAATATCTCTTCAGAATAGTTTTTAAAAAGGATATGAGACCAAATAAAACCCTCTGCTTTTTTGTTAATTTTAAGTAAGAAAGTACTGTACTATGTGATGTCTTTCCTGAGTGACTGTATCTGACAAAGCTATTATCCAAAGTTACTTTTATTTATGAGCTACTCAGACTTCACATTAGCTGAATGTATGTTACATTATCAAATGCTTTTGAAAAATCTACATAACATATTTATTTAACTTTGCAACACTGTTTTCTTGTATTCACTTATCACTTTCACTATATGTACTTAAACAAGAATCTTACTTGGTATTTATGTGAGTTAACTTTCAAACATTGATAGTCGAGCATCAACAGACAATGTTGATAATCAGCTGACTCAGTTGATGCTCGACAATGAAGATACTATCAATCTTTGAAAGTTAACTCACATAAATACCAAGTAAGATCCTTGTTTAAGTACATATAGTGAAAGTGATATATATATATATATATATATATATATATATATATATATATATATATATATATATATATATATGGCAATACATATTTATTCACGGATGGAAAAATAAGATGAATAGTTAATATCCAGAGTACATCCGTTCATTTTGAAGTGCATAAAATCACAGTTTCCACATTTCGCTATAATCTCAACTAGCATTGTTGTTGTACCCAACAACAGTTGAAGTACAAATGAAGAATGTAGACAACTCCACTCGTATATATAGAAGAAAGAATAGTATAGAAGAGAAGTATATAGAAGAGAATAGAAACTTCTCTATATACATTGTTAATAGACTTCTATCCTCAATATATATAGGAGCGGGATTGTCTGCGTTTTTCATTCCCACTTCAACTATTGTTGGGTCACCTAATCAATTCTTGATGAGAATTTAGAAAAACGTTGGAACTGTGAATACACATCCTTTCTTCATGAATCTAAAATGCTGAATGAGTCCATGTGACTGAAGAGGATTTTCCTAGTGATAATAGTATTATGCAATCCAAACTGTGAATCACCAATGTTTTCTTTGTATTTCTTGCATATTTTGTCAGATAAAATCTTAGCCTAAGCCTTGGTGATGTGGTTAATCAGAATTATAGTACAATGTTGGTTACATTGGTACGGTCTATAAGCTGATGAAGATTATGAAGGGACAAAATGAGCAATTTGTTGTAAAAAAACAAAAAATATTTTAAAAAGTAGAATTTATGTTAAAAATTGTCATTATTCATCAAATATGTAAATAATATAACAACATGTCTTTATATGATAGGTAGGTTCTATTTCATAAGTATTTGTCAGTTTCAATTATGAAAAACCAATGGGATGTATATATATATATATATATATATATATATATATATATATATATATATATATATATATTACAGAGTGGACTCTTACCAAGGTAAGTCTGTCAGTCTCCTAGTCCAAAAAATCTAAATCTATATATATATACAAATCTTAGCCCCTCTTATTAAACTCAAATTTTTTTTGTATAATTATAGTTTATGAGAATAAAAATTTAAACTTTGCTTATAACACCTTGGAATATCTAGTAAACCTGTGTCTTGTTTCCTAAATAAATACAATCCTGTCCATGTACTTAAATTTAAGAAAACAGCAGTAATTTCTAAAATTTTCCTTTGTGATATAAATTAGTTTGCAGTGTTCTCCCAGAAGAGATTTACTGTTATGGTAGGTCCCTCTAATATCTGAACAGATCAGCCTCCAAATATTAGCAGACTTATCTACAATGTTTGTCTTTGGGACATCTTACAGGTCAAAGGTTCTGTCTAATTGTGATGTTATCTCAAGCTGACAGTTGCAAAAATGTTTCTTCAAACATTTCTTCTTGAATAAATACCATCCCTTTATACATGATATCTTGTCATTAAATGATAGCTAAGGTTTTAATTCATGTACATTTGTCATTTTTAGTTATGTTTAATCAAAGAAAAAAATTGTGTAACTACATAAAAATCCTAGCTTTAATGATAATAAAACTATTACTGTCTCTAGCTGGTAATATGATTGTTTACAAACATTTCCCAATGAGCAATCACCAAGTCTCCATTTGTAAAATGTTTGATCATGCCGAAATGTATATTAAATACAAAACCTCTTTGCAAAAGAGCGTCCCTGCAACACCCATAAATGTACCTTAAAGATTATCTATGGTCCTTAGAAACTGTCTTACACCTTTGAAAGTGCAAATTAAAGTTTCAGGACTTGTTAGGCTTTAGAAAAGGTTAGCGTTGAAGGTTAACAAAAGGAGAAAATTCTGCATTCTCTATGATATAACTAATTCAATTTGCTATTTAACTTAGAACACAAAAGTCATAAAAGAGAATAAAAGAGCTGTTGAGTTCATCATACCTGAGGACATCCTGTTGATAGCAGATCCAGCGGGTCATGAAAACGTGTTTCCTCTGTAATTAAACCATATATCAAAACCAAATAATATAATTGCCATTATAAAATGTTAACACAATTAATCAAGCCACAACATTTTAGGAACATTGTTACAATAATGTAAGCAGAGAATAGATTTTTTGTTGTAATCCAAATATCTTTAAAATGTTTTCATAAAGTACGAGTACTTATTACATGTAATATACAAGTAATATGAAAAAAATTAAGGTAATTCCTACTTAGGTTGATAAAGACAAATTGCATTTTAGTTACTTTCTCCTTCCAACTTGTGACAAAGTAAAAGCTTGGACGATCATTCCATGGGATTATTTATACTCCTGCTTCTAGTACTTGTTTTAGAATGTTTTTCTGTTGTTAAATGTCTATAAGGAGATCTTCTATTTGAGTTACATTAGCTGCTTTAGTAGAACCCTATGAGAGAGTCATAATACAACCAAAGCTGTGCCAATAAAAAAAACTAAATAATGTAAACACCACACAAGCAAATTGATACACAGAACCAAAACTATGCGGAAGACAGATTGAGTTACATTAGCTGCTTTAGTAGAACCCTATGAGAGAGTCATAATACAACCAGAGCTGTGCCAATAAAAAAAACTAAATAATGTAAACACCACACAAGCAAATTGATACACAGAACCAAAACTATGCGGAAGACAGATTGAGTTACATTAGCTGCTATAGTAGAACCCTATGAGAGAGTCATAATACAACCAAAGCTGTGCCAATAAAAAAAACTAAATAATGTAAACACCACACAAGCAAATTGATACACAGAACCAAAACTATGCGGAAGACAGATTGAGTTACATTAGCTGCTTTAGTAGAACCCTATGAGAGAGTCATAATACAACCAAAGCTGTGCCAATAAAAAAAACTAAATAATGTAAACACCACACAAGCAAATTGATACACAGAACCAAAACTATGCGGAAGACAGATTGAGTTACATTAGCTGCTATAGTAGAACCCTATGAGAGAGTCATAATACAACCAAAGCTGTGCCAATAAAAAAAACTAAATAATGTAAACACCACACAAGCAAATTGATACACAGAACCAAAACTATGCGGAAGACAGATTGAGTTACATTAGCTGCTTTAGTAGAACCCTATGAGAGAGTCATAATACAACCAGAGCTGTGCCAATAAAAAAAACTAAATAATGTAAACACCACACAAGCAAATTGATACACAGAACCAAAACTATGCGGAAGACAGATTGAGTTACATTAGTTGCTTTAGTAAAACCCTATGAGAGAGTCATAATACAACCAGAGCTGTGCCAATAAAAAAAACTAAATAATGTAAACACCACACAAGCAAATTGATACACAGAACCAAAACTATGTGGAAGACAGATTGAGTTACATTAGCTGCTATAGTAGAACCCTATGAGAGAGTCATAATACAACCAAAGCTGTGCCAATAAAAAAAAAAATAATGTAAACACCACACAAGCAAATTGATACACAGAACCAAAACTATGCGGAAGACAGATGCTCAACTTAATGATTATTTATATATCAAAATCTTGTTGCTGTTTATGACGAGCTGGTTGTTAATTACTTATTACACTTTGATATTACTTACGGCCAGACTTTTTGTTAACTGAAGGTTGGTAAATTGTTACCTTAAACTTGGAGGAAACGTTTTCGCTTATGACTGAAGAAGTCGTAAGACAAAAACGTTTCCTCCAAGTATAAGTTAACAATTTAACAACCTTCAGTTAACAAAAAGTCTGGTTGCAAGTGATATTAAAGTGTAATAAGATTATTTATAATTATTTTATTTCAGTCAGTTTTAATTTTAATTCTTAGTTTAAGTTCAGATTTAATTAGCTATTTTCAACTCTCTAGTTTGAAATTAGTGTTGGGTATTATCATTAACACAGATAACCTAATTGGGATTATTGCCAAGAAAAAAAGTCTATAAAGGTATATAAAAAGTACCGAAGGTCAATAGGTCTTCCATTATTTCCTTTCTAAAAATAAATAAATTAAGAAACATAAATACTTACTAGGTAGCTATGTATCAATTTCAAATAATACTGTGATATATTGAAATTTCCAAGAAAACGGACCAGTGATTACAGCTTTTAAGAAATGTCACCTTTTGTAATAACAAAGTGAATAATTATAAAAAGAAGCATAATTTACTGACCTAAGATACAGGAATCCCTAAATTTAGACTTCACAAATGCCAATATTTATTTATGTTTTTTTTTTTAGTTATAGACCTTTAAATCTGTATTTCTTTGTTACATAATATTGTTTCAATTAAACAGATTAACGACTCGCAAAATTTATAATTTAAGTAATTTTAGATAAAACTATTTCCTCTGTACTAAGTGATCTTTGACAGTGCCTAGGTTTCTTGTAATCTTGTAAATTTGCATATATCAAGTATAAAAGTTTCGCTGATCCCCACAGACAATAAAAGCCATATATATATATATATATATATATATATATATATATATATGTGTGTGTGTATATATATATGTATATATATATATTAAATATGGTGATATATTTTCTTGTAATATAGTTAATAAAATAAAATATTTCAAAAACAAGAATACTTTTAATGAATATATTTATTCAAAGCTTTTCGCCGATAAAATAGTACCAGCATCTTCAGGAAAATAATTATCTATTAAAAAAATCTTGTTTTTGTATTAAAAAAATTATCATTTTTTTAATAGATAATTATTTTTCTGAAGATGCTAGTACTATCTTATCGACGAAAAGCTTTGAATAAATATATTCATTAAAAGTATTCTTGTTTTTGAAATATTTCATTTTATTAATTACATATATATATATATATAATATGTTTTCTTGTTTAATAATTTAAAACAACATAGGTTATTCAAATACAAGGATTTTATTTATTTATATTCATATTCATATTTATTTCATATTGAATATGAATAAATAATATTCTTGTATTTGAATAACCTATGTTAATATATATATATATATATATATATATATATATATATATATATATATATATATGTGTGTGTGTGTGTGTGTGTGTATATATATATATATTAAAACAACATAGGTTATTATTCAAATACAAGAATATTTATTAATTTATATCAAATATAATTTGAATAACCTATGTTGTTTTAAATTATTAAACAAGAAAACGTATTATATATATATATATATATATATATATATATATATATATATATATATATATATATATCTTGTTTAAATTTTCAATCCTTAATAAAATACTTTTTCTTCATCCACTCAACTTCAAATACATTTAGATAGAACTTAAAGTTCTTGCAATTTTATTGGATGACAATGATAATACAGTTTTTCAAATATTAATTCATTAATTAAATTTAATTATTTAAATGGGAGAAAAACTTCTCACAAAAGGGATAAGTATACAATATAGTTATTTCATCCAAATTGGCTTAAAATAAGTGATAACATATGATTCCATAAAACAGCTGATTTTATGTTATAAGTTGTATTGTAGAACAGCTGTTTCAACGCATAGTATATGTTACTTTATTTACATTAATAGGGATTATTTAATAAAAACTAACCAAAATAAAATACAAATTCATTGATCTAAGTAGGAATTGAATTTAAAAAATTTGTTTTACATTACTTGTTTATATAAGAGTTTTGTATTTGTAATTTGTATAGGCTAAGTTTATTTAAATTTTAATATTGTTTTGTGGGTTTTGTTTAAATGGAACCTTGTTAACGTATTTTAATTCAAGTATTTCCATTCCTGAAATTGACCGTTTGGGTGTGGAGTTCGCTACGATGGTTGTACAACTGTGTCGACCGGACTGACTGACTGAGCGTATTTATATCGCACACTTCTGAACCGGGCCAGGGAGAAATGTCATTTTAGCTGAAACAATAACCGGAAGCTATGGATAAAGTGTTCGATGGAGTTTGATAACAATTTGAAAACGGAAGTTAATACAATTATCGGAAGGAAGCGTTGTGGCGTAGCAGGAGCCAATGGTCCTGCATGTGATGGCCAGGTTTATATTAGCTAGATATTACAATTTTTAATTATGTTGTACAAAATAACTACAAACATTCTGCTTTTCCTGTTCCCCCCTTCAATTTTTACGTTGTAACGAGTGTCGTCTAAAGTCCTCGAAAACATTCAGTCATAGCCACTATGATATCCAGGGGGACAAGGGGAGGCTTGCCGCCTATTTAACTTGTTAAATAGGAGATTATTGTATAAGGATAGCGTTGTATCTCGTATTTACAATATTTCATAACATGATTACATTGTTTTAGTGATAACCAATCGCCATACTACTCTTTCTTTGCGACCCCCCCCCCCATGGTAGGTTTCTTACACAACTGCTGTGCCCCGCCAAGGGTGATGTGCTTCCATGGATATGACCGGAATTAGTTTCAACATTAAATGTAGGTTGTGAGTGCATTAGAGATGAAACTAGACAATTTACCTAGTAACATATTTTCCCGATAGAGTAAACCTTACCTTTAAATGTAAACAAATATATAAACGCGTCATGAACACAGTGAACCACAAAATATCCCAGCGTTTAATTATTGAAAGAGGACAATTACGCTGTTGGTCATTACATAACTGCTATCACTGACTTCCAGTTAAATACAAACCAGTTCACGTTCTGGTCACTTTACTACCATTCCCTTCTGCTATCAACTAAATAACTCTCTGACGACAAACCTTATATCACTATGAACGCAAGATTTGGCTAGAACTTGTTTGTTGTTAACTATAAGAACACCAATCTTTTTAAATAAACAAGTTGCTGAAAATCGAATTATTATCACTTATTCGCTTTAACATGTGATAAAATGTAAGCACTTTAGAATCGCTGAATTTGGTTCAAATGAAAACTGATATTTCCGGGCATCTGAACCACTACCAACACAGGCCGCAACTGTTAGACCAAATGGAAATGTTACTATAATCCTGTGGTAGTATCTTAAAAGGTATACAAGCAATCTATCCTCTGTATATGTCTTGTTGAACTCTGGAGCCGGAAACACATAAAAAATGCATTTTCCGGACATTTGAGCCCCGATCAACTCAGACCGTTCCACCATACGTAAGTGCTACTATAGTAAATAATTAACATTTTCTTATATACTAACTATGTAAATTTAATCTATCCTTTGTATAGGTCTAGTTGAGCCCTGGTGCTGGGAGTCCCAGAAGATGGCCGTTTCCGGACTTGAGTCACTATCAACTCAGACCGTTCCACCAAACGTAAGTGCTACTATAGTAAATAATTAACATTTTCTTATATACTAACTATATAAATTTAATCTATCCTTTGTATAGGTCTAGTTGAGCCCTGGTGCTGGGAGTCCCAGAAGATGGCCGTTTCCGGACTTGAGTCACTATCAACTCAGACCGTTCCACCAAACGTAAGTGCTACTATAGTAAATAATTAACATTTTCTTATATACTAACTATATAAGTTTAATCTATCCTTTGTATAGGTCTAGTTGAGCCCTGGTGCTGGGAGTCCCAGAAGATGGCCGTTTCCGGACTTGAGTCACTATCAACTCAGACCGTTCCACCAAACGTAAGTGCTACTATAGTAAATAATTAACATTTTCTTATATACTAACTATATAAATTTAATCTATCCTTTGTATAGGTCTAGTTGAGCCCTGGTGCTGGGAGTCCCAGAAGATGGCCGTTTCCGGACTTGAGTCACTATCAACTCAGACCGTTCCACCAAACGTAAGTGCTACTATAGTAAATAATTAACATTTTCTTATATACTAACTATATAAATTTAATCTATCCTTTGTATAGGTCTAGTTGAGCCCTGGTGCTGGGAGTCCCAGAAGATGGCCGTTTCCGGACTTGAGTCACTATCAACTCAGACCGTTCCACCAAACGTAAGTGCTACTATAGTAAATAATTAACATTTTCTTATACACTAACTATATAAATTTAATCTATCCTTTGTATAGGTCTAGTTGAGCCCTGGTGCTGGGAGCCCCAGAAGATGGCCGTTTCCGGACTTGAGTCACTATCAACTCAGACTGTTCCACCAAACGTAAGTGCTACTATAGTAAATAATTAACATTTTCTTATATACTAACTATATAAATTTAATCTATCCTTTGTATAGGTCTAGTTGAGCCCTGGTGCTGGGAGCCCCAGAAGATGGCCGTTTCCGGACTTGAGTCACTATCAACTCAGACCGTTCCACCAAACGTAAGTACTGCTATAGTAAATAATTAACATTTTCTTATATACTAACTATATAAATTTAATCTATCCTTTGTATAGGTCTAGTTGAGCCCTGGTGCTGGGAGTCCCAGAAGATGGCCGTTTCCGGACTTGAGTCACTATCAACTCAGACCGTTCCACCAAACGTAAGTGCTACTATAGTAAATAATTAACATTTTCTTATATACTAACTATATAAATTTAATCTATCCTTTGTATAGGTCTAGTTGAGCCCTGGTGCTGGGAGTCCCAGAAGATGGCCGTTTCCGGACTTGAGTCACTATCAACTCAGACCGTTCCACCAAACGTAAGTGCTACTATAGTAAATAATTAACATTTTCTTATACACTAACTATATAAATTTAATCTATCCTTTGTATAGGTCTAGTTGAGCCCTGGTGCTGGGAGTCCCAGAAGATGGCCGTTTCCGGACTTGAGTCACTATCAACTCAGACCGTTCCACCAAACGTAAGTGCTACTATAGTAAATAATTAACATTTTCTTATATACTAACTATATAAATTTAATCTATCCTTTGTATAGGTCTAGTTGAGCCCTGGTGCTAGGAGTCCCAGAAGATGGCCGTTTCCGGACTTGAGTCACTATCAACTCAGACCGTTCCACCAAACGTAAGTGCTACTATAGTAAATAATTAACATTTTCTTATATACTAACTATATAAATTTAATCTATCCTTTGTATAGGTCTAGTTGAGCCCTGGTGCTGGGAGTCCCAGAAGATGGCCGTTTCCGGACTTGAGTCATTATCAACTCAGACCGTTCCACCAAACGTAAGTGCTACTATAGTAAATAATTAACATTTTCTTATACACTAACTATATAAATTAATTCTATCCTTTGTATAGGTCTAGTTGAGCCCTGGTGCTGGGAGTCCCAGAAGATGGCCGTTTCCGGACTTGAGTCACTATCAACTCAGACCGTTCCACCAAACGTAAGTGCTACTATAGTAAATAATTAACATTTTCTTATATACTAACTATATAAATTTAATCTATCCTTTGTATAGGTCTAGTTGAGCCCTGGTGCTGGGAGTCCCAGAAGATGGCCGTTTCCGGACTTGAGTCACTATCAACTCAGACCGTTCCACCAAACGTAAGTGCTACTATAGTAAATAATTAACATTTTCTTATATACTAACTATATAAATTTAATCTATCCTTTGTATAGGTCTAGTTGAGCCCTGGTGCTGGGAGTCCCAGAAGATGGCCGTTTCCGGACTTGAGTCACTATCAACTCAGACCGTTCCACCAAACGTAAGTGCTACTATAGTAAATAATTAACATTTTCTTATACACTAACTATATAAATTTAATCTATCTTTTGTATAGGTCTAGTTGAGCCCTGGTGCTGGGAGTCCCAGAAGATGGCCGTTTCCGGACTTGAGTCACTATCAACTCAGACCGTTCCACCAAACGTAATTGCTACTATAGTAAATAATTAACATTTTCTTATATACTAACTATATAAATTTAATCTATCCTTTGTATAGGTCTAGTTGAGCCCTGGTGCTGGGAGTCCCAGAAGATGGCCGTTTCCGGACTTGAGTCACTATCAACTCAGACCGTTCCACCAAACGTAAGTGCTACTATAGTAAATAATTAACATTTTCTTATATACTAACTATATAAATTTAATCTATCCTTTGTATAGGTCTAGTTGAGCCCTGGTGCTGGGAGTCCCAGAAGATGGCCGTTTCCGGACTTGAGTCACTATCAACTCAGACCGTTCCACCAAACGTAAGTGCTACTATAGTAAATAATTAACATTTTCTTATATACTAACTATATAAGTTTAATCTGTCCTTTGTATTGGTCTAGTTGAGCCCTGGTGCTTGGAGTCCCAGAAGTTGGCCGTTTCCGAAATTGTGAGGCACTATCAACTCAGACCGTTCCACCAAACGTAAGTGCTACTATAGTAAATAATTAACATTTTCTTATATACTAACTATATAAATTTAATCTATCCTTTGTATAGGTCTAGTTGAGCCCTGGTGCTGGGAGTCCCAGAAGATGGCCGTTTCCGGACTTGAGTCACTATCAACTCAGACCGTTCCACCAAACGTAAGTGCTACTATAGTAAATAATTAACATTTTCTTATATACTAACTATATAAATTTAATCTATCCTTTGTATAGTTCTAGTTGAGCCCTGGTGCTGGGAGTCCCAGAAGATGGCCGTTTCCGGACTTGAGTCACTATCAACTCAGACCGTTCCACCAAACGAAAGTGCTACTATAGTAAATAATTAACATTTTCTTATACACTAACTATATAAACTTAATATATCCTTTGTATAGGTCTAGTTGAGCCCTAGTGCTGGGAGTCCCAGAAGATGGCCGTTTCCGGACTTGAGTCACTATCAACTCATACCGTTCCACCAAACGTAAGTGCTACTATAGTAAATAATTAACATTTTCTTATATACTAACTATATAAATTTAATCTATCCTTTGTATAGGTCTAGTTGAGCCCTGGTGCTGGGAGTCCCAGAAGATGGCCGTTTCCGGACTTGAGTCACTATCAACTCAGACCGTTCCACCAAACGTAAGTGCTACTATAGTAAATAATTAACATTTTCTTATATACTAACTATATAAATTTAATCTATCCTTTGTATAGTTCTAGTTGAGCCCTGGTGCTGGGAGTCCCAGAAGATGGCCGTTTCCGGACTTGAGTCACTATCAACTCAGACCGTTCCACCAAACGTAAGTGCTACTATAGTAAATACTTAACATTTTCTTATACACTAACTATATAAATTTAATCTATCCTTTGTATAGGTCTAGTTGAGCCCTGGTGCTGGGAGTCCCAGAAGATGGCCGTTTCCGGACTTGAGTCACTATCAACTCAGACCGTTCCACCAAACGTAAGTGCTACTATAGTAAATAATTAACATTTTCTTATATACTAACTATATAAATTTAATCTATCCTTTGTATAGGTCTAGTTGAGCCCTGGTGCTGGGAGTCCCAGAAGATGGCCGTTTCCGGACTTGAGTCACTATCAACTCAGACCGTTCCACCAAACGTAAGTGCTACTATAGTAAATAATTAACATTTTCTTATATACTAACTATATAAGTTTAATCTATCCTTTGTATAGGTCTAGTTGAGCCCTGGTGCTGGGAGTCCCAGAAGATGGCCGTTTCCGGACTTGAGTCACTATCAACTCAGACCGTTCCACCAAACGTAAGTGCTACTATAGTAAATAATTAACATTTTCTTATATACTAACTATATAAATTTAATCTATCCTTTGTATAGGTCTAGTTGAGCCCTGGTGCTGGGAGTCCCAGAAGATGGCCGTTTCCGGACTTGAGTCACTATCAACTCAGACCGTTCCACCAAACGTAATTGCTACTATAGTAAATAATTAACATTTTCTTATATACTAACTATATAAATTTAATCTATCCTTTGTATAGGTCTAGTTGAGCCCTGGTGCTGGGAGTCCCAGAAGATGGCCGTTTCCGGACTTGAGTCACTATCAACACAGACCGTTCCACCAAACGTAAGTGCTACTATAGTAAATAATTAACATTTTCTTATATACTAACTATATAAATTTAATCTATCCTTTGTATAGGTCTAGTTGAGCCCTGGTGCTGGGAGTCCCAGAAGATGGCCGTTTCCGGACTTGAGTCACTATCAACTCAGACCGTTCCACCAAACGTAAGTGCTACTATAGTAAATAATTAACATTTTCTTATATACTAACTATATAAGTTAATTCTGTCCTTTGTATTGGTCTAGTTGAGCCCTGGTGCTTGGAGTCCCAGAAGTTGGCCGTTTCCGAAATTGTGAGGCACTATCAACTCAGACCGTTCCACCAAACGTAAGTGCTACTATAGTAAATAATTAACATTTTCTTATATACTAACTATATAAATTTAATCTATCCTTTGTATAGGTCTAGTTGAGCCCTGGTGCTGGGAGTCCCAGAAGATGGCCGTTTCCGGACTTGAGTCACTATCAACTCAGACCGTTCCACCAAACGTAAGTGCTACTATAGTAAATAATTAACATTTTCTTATATACTAACTATATAAATTTAATCTATCCTTTGTATAGTTCTAGTTGAGCCCTGGTGCTGGGAGTCCCAGAAGATGGCCGTTTCCGGACTTGAGTCACTATCAACTCAGACCGTTCCACCAAACGTAAGTGCTACTATAGTAAATAATTAACATTTTCTTATATACTAACTATATAAGTTTAATCTATCCTTTGTATAGGTCTAGTTGAGCCCTGGTGCTGGGAGTCCCAGAAGATGGCCGTTTCCGGACTTGAGTCACTATCAATTCAGACCGTTCCACCAAACGTAAGTGCTACTATAGTAAATAATTAACATTTTCTTACATACTAACTATATAAATTTAATCTATCCTTTGTATAGGTCTATTTGAGCCCTGGTGCTGGGAGTCCCAGAAGATGGCCGTTTCCGGACTTGAGTCACTATCAACTCAGACCGTTCCACCAAACGTAAGTGCTACTATAGTAAATAATTAACATTTTCTTATATACTAACTATATAAATTTAATCTATCCTTTGTATAGGTCTAGTTGAGCCCTGGTGCTGGGAGTCCCAGAAGATGGCCGTTTCCGGACTTGAGTCACTATCAACTCAGACCGTTCCACCAAACGTAAGTGCTACTATAGTAAATAATTAACATTTTCTTATATACTAACTATATAAATTTAATCTATCCTTTGTATAGGTCTAGTTGAGCCCTGGTGCTGGGAGTCCCAGAAGATGGCCGTTTCCGGACTTGAGTCACTATCAACTCAGACCGTTCCACCAAACGTAAGTGCTACTATAGTAAATAATTAACATTTTCTTATATACTAACTATATAAGTTTAATCTGTCCTTTGTATTGGTCTAGTTGAGCCCTGGTGCTGGTAGTCGCAGAAGTTGGCCGTTTCCGGAATTGTGAGGCACTATCAACTCAGACCGTTCCACCAAACGTAAGTGCTACTATAGTAAATAATTAACATTTTCTTATATACTAACTATATAAGTTTAATCTGTCCTTTGTATTGGTCTAGTTGAGCCCTGGTGCTTGGAGTCCCAGAAGTTGGCCGTTTCCGAAATTGTGAGGCACTATCAACTCAGACCGTTCCACCAAACGTAAGTGCTACTATAGTAAATAATTAACATTTTCTTATATACTAACTATATAAATTTAATCTATCCTTTGTATAGGTCTAGTTAAACCCTGGTGCTTGGAGTCCCAGAAGATGGCCGTTTCCGGACTTGAGTCACTATCAACTCAGACCGTTCCACCAAACGTAAGTGCTACTATAGTAAATAATTAACATTTTCTTATATACTAACTATATAAGTTTAATCTGTCCTTTGTATTGGTCTAGTTGAGCCCTGGTGCTTGGAGTCCCAGAAGTTGGCCGTTTCCGGAATTGTGAGTCACTATCAACTCAGACCGTTCCACCAAACGAAAGTGCTACTATAGTAAATAATTAACATTTTCTTATACACTAACTATATAAGTTTAATCTGTCCTTTGTATTGGTCTAGTTGAGCCCTGGTGCTTGGAGTCCCAGAAGTTGGCCG
This sequence comes from Prosapia bicincta, assembly GCA_036971475.1. Taxonomy (NCBI): domain Eukaryota; kingdom Metazoa; phylum Arthropoda; class Insecta; order Hemiptera; family Cercopidae; genus Prosapia; species Prosapia bicincta. Next base: position 8,045,494 of record JBAIZL010000393.1, read on the forward strand.
TTTCCGGAATTGTGAGTCACTATCAACTCAGACCGTTCCACCAAACGTAAGTGCTACTATAGTAAATAATTAACATTTTCTTATATACTAACTATATAAATTTAATCTATCCTTTGTATAGGTCTAGTAGAGCCCTGGTGCTGGGAGTCCCAGAAGATGGCCGTTTCTGGAATTGTGAGTCACTATCAACTCATACCGTTCCACCAAACGTAAGTGCTACTATAGTAAATAATTAACATTTTCTTATATACTAACTATATAAATTTAATCTATCCTTTGTATAGGTCTAGTTGAGCCCTGGTGCTTGGAGTCCCAGAAGTTGGCCGTTTCCGAAATTGTGAGGCACTATCAACTCAGACCGTTCCACCAAACGTAAGTGCTACTATAGTAAATAATTAACATTTTCTTATATACTAACTATATAAATTTAATCTATCCTTTGTATAGGTCTAGTTAAACCCTGGTGCTTGGAGTCCCAGAAGATGGCCGTTTCCGGACTTGAGTCACTATCAACTCAGACCGTTCCACCAAACGTAAGTGCTACTATAGTAAATAATTAACATTTTCTTATATACTAACTATATAAGTTTAATCTGTCCTTTGTATTGGTCTAGTTGAGCCCTGGTGCTTGGAGTCCCAGAAGTTGGCCGTTTCCGGAATTGTGAGTCACTATCAACTCAGACCGTTCCACCAAACGTAAGTGCTACTATAGTAAATAATTAACATTTTCTTATATACTAACTATATAAATTTAATCTATCCTTTGTATAGGTCTAGTTGAGCCCTGGTGCTGGGAGTCCCAGAAGATGGCCGTTTCCGGACTTGAGTCACTATCAACTCAGACCGTTCCACCAAACGTAAGTGCTACTATAGTAAATAATTAACATTTTCTTATATACTAACTATATAAATTTAATCTATCCTTTGTATAGGTCTAGTTGAGCCCTGGTGCTGGGAGTCCCAGAAGATCGCCGTTTCCGGACTTGAGTCACTATCAACTCAGACCGTTCCACCAAACGTAAGTGCTACTATAGTAAATAATTAACATTTTCTTATATACTAACTATATAAATTTAATCTATCCTTTGTATAGGTCTAGTTGAGCCCTGGTGCTGGGAGTCCCAGAAGATGGCCGTTTCCGGACTTGAGTCACTATCAACTCAGACCGTTCCACCAAACGTAAGTGCTACTATAGTAAATAATTAACATTTTCTTATATACTAACTATATAAGTTTAATCTGTCCTTTGTATTGGTCTAGTTGAGCCCTGGTGCTGGTAGTCGCAGAAGTTGGCCGTTTCCGGAATTGTGAGGCACTATCAACTCAGACCGTTCCACCAAACGTAAGTGCTACTATAGTAAATAATTAACATTTTCTTATATACTAACTATATAAGTTTAATCTGTCCTTTGTATTGGTCTTGTTGAGCCCTGGTGCTTGGAGTCCCAGAAGTTGGCCGTTTCCGAAATTGTGAGGCACTATCAACTCAGACCGTTCCACCAAACGTAAGTGCTACTATAGTAAATAATTAACATTTTCTTATATACTAACTATATAAATTTAATCTATCCTTTGTATAGGTCTAGTTGAGCCCTGGTGCTGGGAGTCCCAGAAGATGGCCGTTTCCGGACTTGAGTCACTATCAACTCAGACCGTTCCACCAAACGTAAGTGCTACTATAGTAAATAATTAACATTTTCTTATATACTAACTATATAAATTTAATCTATCCTTTGTATAGTTCTAGTTGAGCCCTGGTGCTGGGAGTCCCAGAAGATGGCCGTTTCCGGACTTGAGTCACTATCAACTCAGACCGTTCCACCAAACGTAAGTGCTACTATAGTAAATAATTAACATTTTCTTATATACTAACTATATAAATTTAATCTATCCTTTGTATAGGTCTAGTTGAGCCCTGGTGCTGGGAGTCCCAGAAGATGGCCGTTTCCGGACTTGAGTCACTATCAACTCAGACCGTTCCACCAAACGTAAGTGCTACTATAGTAAATAATTAACATTTTCTTATATACTAACTATATAAGTTTAATCTATCCTTTGTATAGGTCTAGTTGAGCCCTGGTGCTGGGAGTCCCAGAAGATGGCCGTTTCCGGACTTGAGTCACTATCAACTCAGACCGTTCCACCAAACGTAAGTGCTACTATAGTAAATAATTAACATTTTCTTATATACTAACTATATAAATTTAATCTATCCTTTGTATAGGTCTAGTTGAGCCCTGGTGCTGGGAGTCCCAGAAGATGGCCGTTTCCGGACTTGAGTCACTATCAACTCAGACCGTTCCACCAAACGTAATTGCTACTATAGTAAATAATTAACATTTTCTTATATACTAACTATATAAATTTAATCTATCCTTTGTATAGGTCTAGTTGAGCCCTGGTGCTGGGAGTCCCAGAAGATGGCCGTTTCCGGACTTGAGTCACTATCAACTCAGACCGTTCCACCAAACGTAAGTGCTACTATGGTAAATAATTAACATTTTCTTATATACTAACTATATAAATTTAATCTATCCTTTGTATAGGTCTAGTTGAGCCCTGGTGCTGGGAGTCCCAGAAGATGGCCGTTTCCGGACTTGAGTCACTATCAACTCAGACCGTTCCACCAAACGTAAGTGCTACTATAGTAAATAATTAACATTTTCTTATATACTAACTATATAAGTTTAATCTGTCCTTTGTATTGGTCTAGTTGAGCCCTGGTGCTTGGAGTCCCAGAAGTTGGCCGTTTCCGAAATTGTGAGGCACTATCAACTCAGACCGTTCCACCAAACGTAAGTGCTACTATAGTAAATAATTAACATTTTCTTATATACTAACTATATAAATTTAATCTATCCTTTGTATAGGTCTAGTTGAGCCCTGGTGCTGGGAGTCCCAGAAGATGGCCGTTTCCGGACTTGAGTCACTATCAACTCAGACCGTTCCACCAAACGTAAGTGCTACTATAGTAAATAATTAACATTTTCTTATATACTAACTATATAAATTTAATCTATCCTTTGTATAGGTCTAGTTGAGCCCTGGTGCTTGGAGTCCCAGAAGATGGCCGTTTCCGGACTTGAGTCACTATCAACTCAGACCGTTCCACCAAACGTAAGTGCTACTATAGTAAATAATTAACATTTTCTTATATACTAACTATATAAGTTTAATCTATCCTTTGTATAGGTCTAGTTGAGCCCTGGTGCTGGGAGTCCCAGAAGATGGCCGTTTCCGGACTTGAGTCACTATCAATTCAGACCGTTCCACCAAACGTAAGTGCTACTATAGTAAATAATTAACATTTTCTTATATACTAACTATATAAATTTAATCTATCCTTTGTATAGGTCTATTTGAGCCCTGGTGCTGGGAGTCCCAGAAGATGGCCGTTTCCGGGCTTGAGTCACTATCAACTCAGACCGTTCCACCAAACGTAAGTGCTACTATAGTAAATAATTAACATTTTCTTATATACTAACTATATAAATTTAATCTATCCTTTGTATAGGTCTAGTTGAGCCCTGGTGCTGGGAGTCCCAGAAGATGGCCGTTTCCGGACTTGAGTCACTATCAACTCAGTCCGTTCCACCAAACGTAAGTGCTACTATAGTAAATAATTAACATTTTCTTATATACTAACTATATAAATTTAATCTATCCTTTGTATAGGTCTAGTTGAGCCCTGGTGCTGGGAGTCCCAGAAGATGGCCGTTTCCGGACTTGAGTCACTATCAACTCAGACCGTTCCACCAAACGTAAGTGCTACTATAGTAAATAATTAACATTTTCTTATATACTAACTATATAAGTTTAATCTGTCCTTTGTATTGGTCTAGTTGAGCCCTGGTGCTGGTAGTCGCAGAAGTTGGCCGTTTCCGGAATTGTGAGGCACTATCAACTCAGACCGTTCCACCAAACGTAAGTGCTACTATAGTAAATAATTAACATTTTCTTATATACTAACTATATAAGTTTAATCTGTCCTTTGTATTGGTCTAGTTGAGCCCTGGTGCTTGGAGTCCCAGAAGTTGGCCGTTTCCGAAATTGTGAGGCACTATCAACTCAGACCGTTCCACCAAACGTAAGTGCTACTATAGTAAATAATTAACATTTTCTTATATACTAACTATATAAATTTAATCTATCCTTTGTATAGGTCTAGTTGAACCCTGGTGCTTGGAGTCCCAGAAGATGGCCGTTTCCGGACTTGAGTCACTATCAACTCAGACCGTTCCACCAAACGTAAGTGCTACTATAGTATATAATTAACATTTTCTTATATACTAACTATATAAGTTTAATCTGTCCTTTGTATTGGTCTAGTTGAGCCCTGGTGCTTGGAGTCCCAGAAGTTGACCGTTTCCGGAATTGTGAGTCACTATCAACTCAGACCGTTCCACCAAACGTAAGTGCTACTATAGTAAATAATTAACATTTTCTTATACACTAACTATATAAGTTTAATCTGTCCTTTGTATTGGTCTAGTTGAGCCCTGGTGCTTGGAGTCCCAGAAGTTGGCCGTTTCCGGAATTGTGAGTCACTATCAACTCAGACCGTTCCACCAAACGTAAGTGCTACTATAGTAAATAATTAACATTTTCTTATATACTAACTATATAAATTTAATCTAACCTTTGTATAGGTCTAGTTGAGCCCTGGTGCTGGGAGTCCCAGAAGATGGCCGTTTCTGGAATTGTGAGTCACTATCAACTCAGACCGTTCCACCAAACGTAAGTGCTACTATAGTAAATAATTAACATTTTCTTATACACTAACTATATAAGTTTAATCTGTCCTTTGTATTGGTCTAGTTGAGCCCTGGTGCTGGGAGTCCCAGAAGATGGCCGTTTCCGGACTTGAGTCACTATCAACTCAGACCGTTCCACCAAACGTAAGTGCTACTATAGTAAATAATTAACATTTTCTTATATACTAACTATATAAATTTAATCTATCCTTTGTATAGGTCTAGTTGAGCCCTGGTGCTGGGAGTCCCAGAAGATGGCCGTTTCCGGACTTGAGTCACTATCAATTCAGACCGTTCCACCAAACGTAAGTGCTACTATAGTAAATAATTAACATTTTCTTATATACTAACTATATAAATTTAATCTATCCTTTGTATAGGTCTAGTTGAGCCCTGGTGCTGGGAGTCCCAGAAGATGGCCGTTTCCGGACTTGAGTCACTATCAACTCAGACCGTTCCACCAAACGTAAGTGCTACTATAGTAAATAATTAACATTTTCTTATATACTAACTATATAAATTTAATCTATCCTTTGTATAGGTCTAGTTGAGCCCTGGTGCTGGGAGTCCCAGAAGATCGCCGTTTCCGGACTTGAGTCACTATCAACTCAGACCGTTCCACCAAACGTAAGTGCTACTATAGTAAATAATTAACATTTTCTTATATACTAACTATATAAATTTAATCTATCCTTTGTATAGGTCTAGTTGAGCCCTGGTGCTGGGAGTCCCAGAAGATGGCCGTTTCCGGACTTGAGTCACTATCAACTCAGACCGTTCCACCAAACGTAAGTGCTACTATAGTAAATAATTAACATTTTCTTATATACTAACTATATAAGTTTAATCTGTCCTTTGTATTGGTCTAGTTGAGCCCTGATGCTGGTAGTCGCAGAAGTTGGCCGTTTCCGGAATTGTGAGGCACTATCAACTCAGACCGTTCCACCAAACGTAAGTGCTACTATAGTAAATAATTAACATTTTCTTATATACTAACTATATAAGTTTAATCTGTCCTTTGTATTGGTCTTGTTGAGCCCTGGTGCTTGGAGTCCCAGAAGTTGGCCGTTTCCGAAATTGTGAGGCACTATCAACTCAGACCGTTCCACCAAACGTAAGTGCTACTATAGTAAATAATTAACATTTTCTTATATACTAACTATATAAATTTAATCTATCCTTTGTATAGGTCTAGTTGAACCCTGGTGCTTGGAGTCCCAGAAGATGGCCGTTTCCGGACTTGAGTCACTATCAACTCAGACCGTTCCACCAAACGTAAGTGCTACTATAGTAAATAATTAACATTTTCTTATATACTAACTATATAAGTTTAATCTGTCCTTTGTATTGGTCTAGTTGAGCCCTGGTGCTTAGAGTCCCAGAAGTTGGCCGTTTCCGGAATTGTGAGTCACTATCAACTCAGACCGTTCCACCAAACTTAAGTGCTACTATAGTAAATAATTAACATTTTCTTATACACTAACTATATAAGTTTAATCTGTCCTTTGTATTGGTCTAGTTGAGCCCTGGTGCTGGGAGTCCCAGAAGATGGCCGTTTCCGGACTTGAGTCACTATCAACTCAGACCGTTCCACCAAACGTAAGTGCTACTATAGTAAATAATTAACATTTTCTTATACACTAACTATATAAATTTAATCTATCCTTTGTATAGGTCTAGTTGAGCCCTGGTGCTGGGAGTCCCAGAAGATGGCCGTTTCCGGACTTGAGTCACTATCAACTCAGACCGTTCCACCAAACGTAAGTGCTACTATAGTAAATAATTAAAATTTTCCTATATACTAACTATATAAATTTAATCTATCCTTTGTATAGGTCTAGTTGAGCCCTGGTGCTGGGAGTCCCAGAAGATGGCCGTTTCCGGACTTGAGTCACTATCAACTCAGACCGTTCCACCAAACCTAAGTGCTACTATAGTAAATAATTAAAATTTTCTTATATACTAACTATATAAGTTTAATCTGTCCTTTGTATTGGTCTAGTTGAGCCCTGGTGCTGGGAGTCCCAGAAGTTGGCCTTTTCCGGAATTGTGAGTCACTATCAACTCAGACCGTTCCACCAAACGTAAGTGCTACTATAGTAAATAATTAAAATTTTCTTATATACTAACTATATAAGTTTAATCTGTCCTTTGTATTGGTCTAGTTGAGCCCTGGTGCTGGGAGTCCCAGAAGTTGGCCTTTTCCGGAATTGTGAGGCACTATCAACTCAGACCGTTCCACCAAACGTAAGGGCTACTATAGTAAATAATTAAAATTTTCTTATATACTAACTATATAAGTTTAATCTATCCTTTGTATTGGTCTAGTTGAGCCCTGGTGCTGGGAGTCCCAGAAGTTGGCCTTTTCCGGAATTGTGAGTCACTATCAACTCAGACCGTTCCACCAAACGTAAGTGCTACTATAGTAAATAATTAAAATTTTCTTATATACTAACTATATAAGTTTAATCTGTCCTTTGTATTGGTCTAGTTGAGCCCTGGTGCTGGGAGTCCCAGAAGTTGGCCTTTTCCGGAATTGTGAGGCACTATCAACTCAGACCGTTCCACCAAACGTAAGTGCTACTATAGTAAATAATTAAAATTTTCTTATATACTAACTATATAAGTTTAATCTGTCCTTTGTATTGGTCTAGTTGAGCCCTGGTGCTGGGAGTCCCAGAAGTTGGCCTTTTCCGGAATTGTGAGGCACTATCAACTCAGACCGTTCCACCAAACGTAAGTGCTACTATAGTAAATAATTAAAATTTTCTTATATACTAACTATATAAGTTTAATCTGTCCTTTGTATTGGTCTAGTTGAGCCCTGGTGCTGGGAGTCCCAGAAGTTGGCCTTTTCCGGAATTGTGAGGCACTATCAACTCAGACCGTTCCACCAAACGTAAGTGCTACTATAGTAAATAATTAAAATTTTCTTATATACTAACTATATAAGTTTAATCTGTCCTTTGTATTGGTCTAGTTGAGCCCTGGTGCTGGGAGTCCCAGAAGTTGGCCTTTTCCGGAATTGTGAGGCACTATCAACTCAGACCGTTCCACCAAACGTAAGTGCTACTATAGTAAATAATTAAAATTTTCTTATATACTAACTATATAAGTTTAATCTGTCCTTTGTATTGGTCTAGTTGAGCCCTGGTGCTGGGAGTCCCAGAAGTTGGCCTTTTCCGGAATTGTGAGGCACTATCAACTCAGACCGTTCCACCAAACGTAAGTGCTACTATAGTAAATAATTAAAATTTTCTTATATACTAACTATATAAGTTTAATCTGTCCTTTGTATTGGTCTAGTTGAGCCCTGGTGCTGGGAGTCCCAGAAGTTGGCCTTTTCCGGAATTGTGAGGCACTATCAACTCAGACCGTTCCACCAAACGTAAGTGCTACTATAGTAAATAATTAAAATTTTCTTATATACTAACTATATAAGTTTAATCTGTCCTTTGTATTGGTCTAGTTGAGCCCTGGTGCTGGGAGTCCCAGAAGTTGGCCTTTTCCGGAATTGTGAGGCACTATCAACTCAGACCGTTCCACCAAACGTAAGTGCTACTATAGTAAATAATTAAAATTTTCTTATATACTAACTATATAAGTTTAATCTGTCCTTTGTATTGGTCTAGTTGAGCCCTGGTGCTGGGAGTCCCAGAAGTTGGCCTTTTCCGGAATTGTGAGGCACTATCAACTCAGACCGTTCCACCAAACGTAAGTGCTACTATAGTAAATAATTAAAATTTTCTTATATACTAACTATATAAGTTTAATCTGTCCTTTGTATTGGTCTAGTTGAGCCCTGGTGCTGGGAGTCCCAGAAGTTGGCCTTTTCCGGAATTGTGAGGCACTATCAACTCAGACCGTAAGTGTTAGATAGAATGTAAGCTATATTGTGATTAACCGTTTTGACGTTTTGTTTTACTTAACCAAAAGTAAGTACTACCACACTCAAGTGTTTACGTATTATGTTATCCTAAACTGTGTAAGCGTAATCTTTACTCTGAATGGGCGCTGGTATCGGGAGTCTCTGAAGACATCCTTTTCCCTTTCCTGAAAGACATATGAGCCACTTTCAACTCATACCCAATCCCGTATGCCTCATGTAAGTTCTACTATACGGCAGTGTGTACGTATAATTTTATGTGATAATGCGCAGGTGTGAACTATGCTCTGTATAGATTCTGATTGAGCACTGAAACGGGGCTAGTTTAAATACCCCAAATGACCTATGCTAGATCGACGCCAGATGAGTCATCTGTTCCGTGCATTTTATTCCAAGTTGTGAAAAATTATAACTTTTAATGTGCCCTAAAGCGAAAACACATTTCTCTTTTCCAGATATTACAAGTAAATTTTAAAACACAATATAGTCAATTTTGGTACCATTTATCCCTTTATCTGTATAAGATTGTAACAATAACATTAAATTGCTGTAGAGTGATTTGACTACCTAAAACATAAAAACTACAACCTCCATGGAATTAAGGAAAAGAACCCTTGGTGGCAGTTTGTGAAAATTACTCTTGTGTTATCCCCACCTGCTGCAAACATTTTTGTTGCAATGAAAATACTGTATAATATAAACTTTTTACCTCACTATTTTCAAACTATCTATCCAATCAATCAGTCGAGATAGTATCGGCAAGTGGGCAACGGTAACTTGTTTCATTAGGTAAACCGAGTTTACCTCAATGTTTACTGATGGAACCGATTACAAACACGAGGTTTTGTGTCACCGAGTGTCCCCCAACGTGGCGTGTTTTAAATACGAAATTCGTTGGTCTGATTTGCCGATAATTAGGCTTCCATGTCTAAATAAGTTTAGAAAATAAGCACCATTGTTCTGGTTTCGAGTTTGATTCTTCGCTGATAATATGTCTCTGATCTTGATTTATATGAAAAAAGTACATGAAATATTAGAGGCCTTAACCGTGGCTTGCAAACTACCAAGTTATTGATGAAAACAGCTTTCGTACAGCCCAGCACAGGAATTAGTTAGTGGAGGACAGTTAATTTATAAACATTGTTTTAAAAGCTTGTATTGATTGAACGCTTTGGCCGATTGTTGCAATTACAAAAACATATATTGGCACCACTGCTTAGACCAAGGGTACTCAACCTTTTAGGCTCTGAGCCTCCCTTCACACTTTGGTGTGAGGTCACCCCTGCCTTTACGGATTAAGTTAATTTAGACTTATATATGACAAATTTACTTATATTATGTTTGAGTAAAATGACTTTGAACTTAGGCTAGACATACTCTAGTAAGGGTAAGGAATATAAAATCATATTTGCTCAAATACAAATTTTATTTACACAAATCATCGAAAAAATCCCAACAAAATATCAATAATGTAACCAGAAAAATGTTCGCTACTTTTGTAGTGCTAGTGTGAGGGCTGGCACTGTTTCTCGTTAACTATTTTTTGTATGTTTGGATGAAATTTTTACAAAGAACACCGCAGGTCACTTTCCACATCTAGTCTGGCTTGATATTTAGATTTTATATTAGCCAGGGTTGGAAATCCTGTCTCGCATAGATAAGTTGATGAAAATTGTACAAGCAACTTTGACTTTCTCAGCTATAAGCTGGGAAAACAGGAAGATATGGCAGCCAGAAATCTTCGAGATCCATGTATGGGAAATCCAATTTAGCTTTGGAATCACATTGCAAGTCAATTGTTTGTTCTTGAATGTGATCAGGAAGTATGTCAATGTTGATTTGAAAGGGGTCTCTTGTTAACTTGAATTCCCAGTTTTCCGAGCTTATATCTGGGAAATAGGCTCCGATTTTGTTCTTCAGAGACAACAAATGCTCAGATATTAGGTCCTTCATTTCATTTACTAGGTCTTTTGGAAGACTTTGGGTACCATCGAGGAGGTTGTTTAATTTTGGAAAGGAAGAAATGTTCGGCTGCGAAATGTGCAGGCGGCGTTGCCAAAGACCAATCTTCTCAGCAAAACTCTTAATTGAATCATAGTTCTTCAAAGTACTTTTCTGACCTTGTAGCTTTAGGTTCAGAAGATTTATTGTTTCGAAAAAGTCTGACAAATATGCCAGATAAAAGATAAATTTGTAATCTGTAAATTTCTTGTACAGTTCTTCACTTGAACTCATCAAAAAGATTTAAACTTCTGATTTCAAGTTGAACAATCTTGCAAGCATATTACCTTTGGACAACCAACGAACTTCGATGTGAAAGATAAGTGTTTCTTGATCACTGTTCAGTTCTTGATACAACACTCGAAAAAGTCTGGTGTTCAAAGTACTGGATTTGACGTGATTCACTACTTTAACTGCTAAGTTCAAAGCAGCGTTAAGTGATTCAGGGAGAGTTTGCAAGCCAAAGCTTGTCTGTGGATGATACAATGGGATCCAATTATTTTAGGGTTTTTTCTTAGCCAATTCAATAAATCTTGATCGGCAACCTGTCAAAGCTTGAGCTCCATCAGTACATATTCCAATAACTCTCCCAGGGAAGTTCATTAGCTTCTAAAAATGTTTGAAGAGCAGAAAGTATATCGACTGATTTAGTTGTTGTTTAAAGATTTTTTGAAAACAGTATTTCTTCAAGGAATTTCTTTTCATCTATATATCTACAGTAAAACAACAACTGCACTTGTTTTTAAATGTCTGTTGTTTCATCGCACTGCAATGCAAAGAATGGGGAGTTTTTTAGCTTTTGCACCAGTTGATTTTTCAAATCAATAGCCATGTCATCAATTCTACGTTTGACTGTATCGTTAGATAAAGAAATGTTGGCAACTTTATTGTAGCTGTCTTCACCGAGCACAGTACTACAAGCAGTAAGCAAACAAAGTTTTATGAGTGACTCACCGATTGTGTGGGGTTTCTTGTCTTTAGCTATCAACAAGGCAATTTTGTAAGCAGCTTCAACAGCCTTTTCAATTTCCATTCGAAAACTTCCACTGGAATCATTCTCTTAAAGCAACTACGCCCCGCCGCGCTATTAATAAACTAAAGTCCTGCTATGCTTAGTCACAGCTAGTTTCTTACGCCTGGACAGACGCTCACTTACATTTTATTGAGTAAAGAAATAGAGCTTTATAGCTCTATTAAGCTATAAAGAAATTTCAATGATTGTGTGTTTGTGTCCAACATCAAATTCAATTTTTTGAAAAATTTGTTGACGCCTCCCCTGGAATTATTCCACGCCCCCCAGGGGGGCGCGCCCCCCAGGTTGAGAACCGCTGGCTTAGACTATTGTATCAAATTGTATGCAACAGCT